>JAODAL010005548.1:0-142417 GCA_025379985.1 Phyllomedusa bahiana | reverse complement strand
TTGTTTTTAAACATTTGGGTCTTGGCTAATAGAAAATTGATTAAATAGTAACAGTGTCTAAACATTATGTGTTCACTGTATGGTGGTAATATTGGCACATAGATGTCGAGTCATTATATAGTGGTAAATGCAGTTGTCACAATGTGGCAGTAATATTTGTGGTATTATTGCTAATACTGTATATTGCATTTTTTGCTTTAACAGCATATAGGAAATGTTTATTTGCTGTATGGTGGCTATTGGTCCAAGTATAGTAGTAATGTGTAATATCTATCAGTGTACATAAACCTTTTTTTTGGGGGGGGCATATGCTTTGGAGCATTTTCTGCTGAACTTTTAGGATCCTAACAATGCCCCTAAGAGGGCTAGAAATCCAGTTTTAAAGGAGGGGGTTATAAAAGATCTGCCATGCGGCTCTTTCATAAAAACCTCCTGAAATACGGATTGACTCTGTTGTTTGTAAAAAATGTCAGCATTTAATGCCCCACTTCCCCTGTAGTTTAGACATTGAGCAGCACAGTACTTATAAAATGTAACAGTAATACATAGAACATGCATTTCAGTATCTCAATACCCAGGGTCAGACTGCGGTGCCTAGGGCCCACTAGCAGAACTGTATTGTCAGAGCCACGGTGGAGTTGATTCTGGGCCTACTAATGGATTTATTCCAACAGGCACACATTTTAGCTACTGTACATGCCTCTTATATTCTGCCTTTTGATTTTTTTTTCTGCTTTTCTGTCTCTCTCAAGGATATATATGCAGTTAAAAAAACTCCAGGTCTGTCATGCTCAGGGGCCCACTGAGTGTTTCCCCTGTGGGCCAGTCAAGGCCTGATAATACCCATTAACTAAGCTACTGGGATGTTGATTTTGAAAGAATCCATACAAGAATTTTCATCAAAAGTGTGAACATAGACTAAATTGCCAATATATTATGACCTAAGCTGCTGTAGGTATTTTACCAGCAGGTTTTGGAATATTTGAGAGTGGTGGGTATATATATATATATATATAATAATATATAATATAAAATAAAATATATTATATTTACTATATAATTTTAAATATATATATATATATATATAAATATATATTATATATATTATATTGTCGGGAGCGACCTAGGCGATCAAAGGTTTCTGCGTTAAGAAATAAACAAAAGACTTGCAAAACAACATGCAACCCAAAATTCCTGACCTTGGGTTTGGAGCCATCTTATTGTTATAAACCAACAAGGGCTGGGGAGCCATTTTACTAGTTGTGGCTGTCTGCCATTTCTGGCGGGGGCGGACAATGTCGGGCGGTGTATACTCCCCATTTCCAGGGCAGGGTTTTGGAAGGTTTTGGAGGGCCCAAAAAAGCCTGTCCCAGGTAATAGGGGAGTGGTCTGCTAGCAGCATGGGGTAGCAAGGACTGAGAAAAACTCTGGCCCCAAGAAACTTGAGAAAAGCCAATACAGTCAGTTAGCATACGGGTTATTGTTTTTGGTGCGGGCCCGTAGTACAGAGGGGGGATAGAGAAAATTTTTGGGGGTAATTTAAAGGGGCTAAAATGGCCCGGGGGTTTTTTATGTTTTAAAGGGTTTTTGTTTATGTGAATCCAAAAACCCTGTCCCCTTTTTGCCTGGTTGAAATAAAGGCCGGGCAAAACCCAAAATTCAATGAGAACAGGGGTTCCAAAAATCCCCAAAATATGGGTGTACCAATCCCTTCTACTGGGGGAGGGCGACCAAAGACAAACCCCTTTGGCCCCTAAAAACGGACCAAGATGGGGGTCCAGAATGAGAGTAGTAAATTACATAGGGTAAAGGATGGGGGCATTATTTCCAAAAAACGGGTTTAAATTTTGCAAGTGTTGGGGCATGAAGTATTCCCTGAAACCCGAATTTAAAGTTCCGGAGGCCTGAATATTGGGGCTGCTTATAAGAGACACACCCAGTGCAGAGACTATATGATTGCTGGGGGATGTGAAGAGACTGTCTCTGGAGAGAGGGACAAAATACCGCGGGAAAAAAGATTTGTTGCCGCCCGAAAATTTTTGGGGAAATTTGGGGGACATTTTTAAATTGGTGCGCCGAAATGATCACCCACCAAAGGGGCCAGAAAAACCGTAAACAACCAAAGCCTTGGTGGGGAGGTGTTCAATACTGTGGCTGGGGGAATGTCTGGAAGCCAATAAAGCAGGACATCCTTCCAAGAAAAAGTCCAGGCGGGGAAAACCCCAACCCACTAAGAGGGGGGCCTCTGCCCTTTACCGGGATGCCCCAAATTTCTACAGCAAAAAAGGGCATTCTTTCCCAAAACTTTGGGGCAAATTTAAACTGGATAAGACCCACAATTTTTTCCTCACTCCCATAACATGAGCCCCCCAGGGGAAATTTGGGGCTAAAGAGGCTGCCACCCCTCACCCTGGCCCCCCAAGTTTTTACTATAGCAATTTTGGTTGCCAAACGATGTCTCTATTACTGTTCTGGCTAAAACCCCAGATTCCTCCTATGTCTCTGTTGGTAGACAACTTGAAGCAATATTTAGTAGCCGACAAACTTGAGGCAGAGCGCTACAAGGAGCAGCGTACAGAGAATTTTTTTTTAAAATGGAAACCTCTCATCCATTCACACTTCTCTAAAGACGAAATATCTCAGCTTATGGCTTCATTTCGCTATACGGGCTGGTACGTGAGAAAGGCTCTGTGAGGCTCCTTAGGGGCGCTACAAGTATAGCTCCTCGTTTCCTCTGACATAAGCCACTGGTTTATTACCTTACCTTTTATCCCCCTCATTAGCCCCAGATTGCTGTCTTTTCTAATCTTGCCGATTCCACCACTGTGCAGAATGCCACGGGCTCTACATGCCCCCCTCCTGCTAATATCCTGCTGCTATTCTGCTATTTTGATATTCGATGACGGGGTGTTGCGAGTTTCTTGGAAAGGGATAGCCTTAATTACAACATTTGTTTGCGTTGAGACCAATCAACTTTGGTATCAGTCTTAGTTCTGGATTTAGTTTTGTTATTTAATACCTGTTTTGAACACTATGGGCGACATGTATGAATCCCGCCGGGTCGAGGCGCCGTTTTCCGCCAGTTTCCCGGCGGAATCTGCGCCTGATTTATGTCGGGGACGGGCCGCGCTCATACATATCATGAAAAGTCCGCCGCGACTCGCCAGTGTGTTAGGCGAAGTGCGGCGCTGCATCTGAGATTGTCCGCCGGAGGTAGTGTGATCATACATGGGGGAAAGTCCGCCGCGCCCGCCAGTGCGTGGGGCACAGTGCGGGGACATGGGCGCTGTGCGGCGCTGCACCGAAGATTCGCCGTCCGAGGAGGTGCACTCGTACATGTGGGGAAAAGTTCCCTGCACCTCGCCAGTGTGTGTGGGGCACAGTGCGGGGACATGGGCGCAGTGCGGGACTTAGGCGCCGTGCGGGGCTGCGCCGAAAATCTGTTCCGATGCGAGACAGGCTGGAGCGGCGAAATCATTCCAGATGTCGGTGCGGAGTGTAAATCCAAAATCACCTTTTCTACATTCTCAGGAAAAGAGCTAAAACTTTAAAAAAATAAAATTACATAAAACAAAATCATTTCCCAAAATTCCCTAATTCAAGAATTAGGATATTGGAAAAAGGCCGGGAAATAAAGTAATTAAAAATTCTTGAAACTATTTCATTGGTCCCCCAAAACCCCAATCAAAGGGGGAGGACATGAACTTTTTAAAACCCTATGGGGCAGGATTTGCCCAAACAAATCCCGGTGGGATGTTCAAATACAGTAAAAATGCTAAAAAACAGCTGATTGGTGAGATAAGGGGGGTTTGGGCTATTCAGAAATCAGAAAAAAGGAGCGAAAAAAAGTCCCATTTGGCTAGGGAAAAGTTTAGACCAATCAGAAGCGGCGACAAAAGCCCCATTCTGTTTTGGGGAAAGTTTACACCAAATAAGAATCCGGGGGGGATAATTCAAAATCAGTAAAAATGTGAAAAGAGCTGATTGGTGAGCTAGCGGGGTTTCGGCTAGTCACCCAATAGAGGCAAAGCTATTTTCCCCCCTTATACTCTAGGGAGAGATGACGCCTCAAATCTCCGCGCTCAGCGCCGCGCGCATGAAGTATTAATAAACCCAAATTATTTTTATACGTGCCAAACATTCTCAGTAAAGACCAGAACACTTCTTGAAAAAAAAGCGTTAAAAACCGAACAACGCTTTCGTCGCCGAAACCGGCGTTACATAGAGAATTGCCATAGAGAGAATTGCGGGAAAGACAGTAATTCAAATTTGTAAAAGGCAAATTCTCATTGGTCGATAACCAGCCAATCAGAATGGAGCAACTTTGTCCCATTATCCTATGGAGGAGAATTGACCAATCAGGAATAGGAGCGACATTTCCCTTTTTCTATCCTATGGAGAAAAATGGACCAATCATTTTTCAAAGGGGGACAGTTCAAAATACAGTAAAAAGGGCAAACGAGCTGATTGGGTTGAGGCAGCGGGGGCTCGTCCAAGCTTAAGCCAACAGAGCGCGAGCTGCTTTCCATAGTGTTTTGGGGACTCGAAATTAAAAGAGGGCGCCGTAATTTGGACCAATGGGAGGCGAGCGACCATCCTTGGGTTTTAATGCAATCTGGTATAAAATTTGTACATGGTGAAATCAAATTAAAAACAACTACAGAATTGTGCGATGTGTATATACAACAATACTAATATGTGGCTAAACGAAAAAGAGAAAAAAAAAGACCATGAAATCATGTTTATTTCTTTATTTTCGTTAGCCAGGATCAATAGTATGGTGCATCAAAATAAAGAAATAAGCATGATTTCTTGATTTCAAATCTTTATTTCGTTAGCCACATTATATTCCTTTTAAATATACAATGGCACACTTTGTAGTGTTATAATTTGATTTCAGCCATGAAACACTTTTATACCGATTGCTTTAGAAAACCCATAGGAGCATCGCTCGCTCTCCCATTGGTCCAATTACGGGCGCCTTTTTAAAATTTCGAGTCCCTAAGAACTCTATGAGAAAGCAGCTCCGCTTGATTGGCTAAGCGGATGAGCCCGCTCCCTCAACCAATCAGCTCGTTTCTGCCTTTTACTGTTTTTTGAACTGTCCCGCCTTTGAATAGATTGTCCATTTTTTCATAGGATAGAATGGCCCTGCCCGCCTTTTGATTGGTCAACTCCTCAATAGGATATAATGGGACATTGCGCTTCTATATGATTGCTGGTTTATGCGACCAATGAGAATAGTTTTAAACAAATTTAAATTTACTGTCTTTCCCGGCAATTCTCTCTATGGCAAATTCCCCTATTAGCGGGGTCTCGGCGAAAAAGCGTTGGTTCGGGTTTTTAACGCTTTATTTTTCAAGAAGTGTTTGGTCTTTTCTGGAATGTTTTAACGTAAAAAATAATTTGTTGATTAATACTTCATCCCGCGCGGCGCTGAGCGCCGAGATTTGAAATGCGCTCATCTCCCCATGGAGTAAAATGGGAGAAGTAGCTCGCGTTCTGATTGGCTGAGTACCCGAGACCCGCTAGCTCAGCCAATCAGCTCTTTTCAAGCATTTTACTGTATTTGAATTATCCCGCCTGGATTCTGATGGTCTAACATTTCTCCATAGGAAGAATGGGACTTTGTCGTTTCGTATTCTGAGGGCTGAGGTAGCCGGACCCCGCTAGCTCAGCCAATCAGCTCTTTTCAGTCTTTTTACTGTATTTTGAATTATCCCCCCCTGGATTCTGATTGGTCTACACTTCTCCATAGGCTAGAATGGGACTTTGTCGCTCCTATTCTGATTGGCTGAGCTAGCCGAGACCCCGCTAGCTCAGCCAAATCAGCTCTTTCAGCATTTTTACTGTATTTTGAATTATCCCCCCGGGGGGGACTTTTGATTGGTCAAATTTTCTTCCAATAGCTTTTAATGGTTCACTGTCGCTCCAATTCTGATTGGCCGGTTTCTGCCGACCAATGAAAATAGGTTTCAGATTTTGAATTACTGTCTTCCCGGCAATTTTGCAATATCATATTTGTTGATATTTGCGCCGTTCTAGAGTTGGAAAAGTGATGTTTTTTTTTATTATGTGTATTTTTTATGTGCAGCTCTCTTCTGACACTTTTTTCCCCCGCCTTTATAAAGGCGATTTTTCCTATTCATATCCTGCTGCACGGAGCGGAAAGCGCCCAGATTTCTGTCGCGATCTTCGATCTGCTTCCTCGCATTCGTTCTTGCTTCACTTCGCCTCCCCCGAGATTTCGACCAAGTCTGCTTGTGAAGCGGAGCCCGAGATTTCTGTCGCATCTTCATCGCTTCTCGCATGTTCGGATCTGCTTCACTTCCGCGCCGGAGATTTAGACCAAAAAAACTGGTCTGCTGTCGAGCTGCCGCCCCTTTTTGGCAGCCGTTTGTAATGCCTCATATACGAGCGCGCCGCTCCGCCCCGACCCTTTTTTTTTAACCGGCCCACCGCGCCACTGCCGCCTTGCCGCCCTTCATGCGGACCGCAGCCGAAAGTGGCGAACGCTGGGTCCGACCGCGGGATTCGGGCTGGTAGGCGCAGTGTACGCCAGAAAACAGGCGTAAAGCCCGTTCATACATGTCGCCCTTTGTCCTTATTTATGTACATCAACTAACTGTTCATGCTGACCAACATTGTTTGTATATGATCACAGCTGTAGTGTTACGCTTATCATTTCTTTTCTCTGTATTATGCACAAAAATCTTCAATAAAATATGTTTAAAAAAAAAAAAAAGAAAGTGACTGCTGGACTACAGCAGTGAGGAACTGATCCTAAAAACCCTGGAGTTGCGCGTGGGTGGGATCCCACTGTTGGTTAATCTGTATTATCAGCCAAAGGTCTCCAGAGTGCACCCGGACATTATCACATTTGTGAAGGTCTGACCAGAACCGGATAAGACTGTGGAACTGCATTTTGACACTTGTTGTCGGTATGCCAACCATGTACGGGAGGTATGTGAGGACCTCCAAGTGTAGTTTATACTGGGCAGAGACTTTCCCTATTTCTAGCAGTTGTGGGGGCAGAGAGTGTCCCAGATGGAGCAGGTGCCTTTTCCTGGGAAGCACCACCCTGCAGAGTGTGCTGTGCCATTGCCTAAGAGAGGAGCCAGAGTTGTCCGCTGTGAAAGTCCCTGACATGATGGTGAGCGGAGATCCACTGTAGGACAGTCTGAATGCGTTCCAGGGTGTGATAAACGTATTCCTGAGTAAAACAGATTTGCTAGGAGACCTGCATGCTGCCATTTCCAGGGGCAACCAGCTTCATCAGCAGGGGCTTGCTGCCACCATCCAGCAGAGGGTGCCCGGTTGGAGGTGCCAAACAGCAGTGGAAGGTGTTCCTTATTATGCTCTCACTAGGAAGCCAGAGATGACATAGCCCGGGGTCTGGGAGTTCCAGGTGGGAGGAATCCCACCCTTGTCTAATGGGGTCACCAAGATGTGTCCGGAAGGTGCAGGGACATCACCCCAGGTTTGAAGACCTGTCTGGAAAGGGGTAATACTGTTCCTGATACTATGAAACATGGAACTATGGAACATAGTATGACACCCATACTGAGACTGCTAAACGTACACATAAATTGTGTGAGAACTTGGCTGGGCTTAGCGGAGGTCTTGATATGCTGCCAGGCCATAAGAGTCCTCAGAGCAGTTGCAGGACTGTGGAAGATGGACTCGTAAAGTCTGATGTACTCAGTATACTACATGCTGTGTTGCCGATTAAAAATTATATTTGTTATTAGCTCAAGTACACCCCTAGAGGTCGTGATTAACAGTGCTAGGAGTATTGCAGAGGATGTATGTCCTGTGGTGGATGACAATCTGGAGAAAAGTGTTACTGCTACAGTCTCAGGTGGAGCTAATGTGGTTGTCCCTAGCAACAAGGTATTCTCTGCATCACCTGTTGTGAAAACTTATGACTATGAGTGCTCTGTCACTATGTTTAAAGTGTCTGAAGTGCAGTTTATAAATGTGTCTCCCACTGACCCCTGTGTGTACCTGATGGTAACGTGCAGGTGCGCCCTAGTTATGGTGGACAACAGCACTAGTAGCGCAGGTAATGTGTATCCAGTGATTGATGGCCACCAGATCTGTCCTAGTGTGGACATGGGCAATGTGTTGCCTGGAAGGTAAAAGGCAAATTCTGAAAATGATTGCTATCCTGCAGTGTGTGAGGAGACTAGTTTAAAGAGGGTGTATCCAGATCCAAGTGAGGCATAAGCATGAATGGATGAGGCCTCAGAGTGCTGAAAATACTGATTCTGTGTGCAGCCCTGAGCGGTGCATTCCAATGAGGGCACACTGTGATGGAGATCTTGATTGTGACACTGCAGAGAATGAAGAGAACAGTTGTGCTGGGACCTGTAGTTCAACTGAGGTCACTTGCTCCAAGGGTTGCTGTATTTATAGTAGTTTTTACTGCAATGGTCACAAAGACTGCAGTGACAGTAGTGATGGAAAATGTGAGCTGCCAGGCCCACAAAACAGGATTTGCTCAGACGCTAGTGAGGGGCAGGTGAGTGTATTTGAATTTGAATCCTCAGGTAGTAAAGAGATGCCTGGTTCTGAGGCAACTGATAGCTAGAGGTGATGAGGGAAAATATTAACAGTATCACAGAGGTGATATGTCCTGTGGTTTGTGGCCACCTGCAGGTGGTTGCTAGGTGTAGCAAGATGTCTGCTACACCTAATGGTGTTAAAAAGGTGACTGATATCCCGTTTGTAAATATGTCTGCTAAAGACTCTAGCACACAGTGTGAATATAATAGTTTGCAAGATATAGAAGTGACCCAAATAGAGGCTGAGAGTTCTCACTTAGAGATGGTTAAGGGGAATGTGAAGGAAACCTCTCCACATTTTGCTGCAGAGGATCTGCTGCTAGACAGAGTGGGTGAGAACTGTGCACAGGGGAAGGTGTCCTCTGATATTGGTGATGTGTCTGGTAATGTCATTGGGATGGATAGATGGTCTATAGAGGTTGTCAGTGGCGACGCTGGAATTAATAACTTGCATGCTGATTGTGAGGAGGTCCTTATTGCAGAACATGCATGGTTTGTGGCCCCTGTAGTGAAATGTAAGCCTTATGAGATGGTCACCACACGTCAAATATCTGTTATGGGCTCTAGTGCATGAAAGGGAGGAAAAAAATTGTGAAGGTGATCTTCTCACTGCTGTGAGTCAGGTATATGGAGGGACAAGAAAGTTCTCAGACATTAAAAACTCACCTGGTAAGGAGGCTGAGATCATTAACAGGAGTTTCCTAGATGTAGCAATTGTCTGTAATAACCCTCTGATTGTTGACCTGTAGGATAAGGGTGGCACAGAGGTACACTGTGCTACAGTGGGAAAAAGTGTAGTGAAAGGTATCACCACTGAGTGAGGTAGTCCAGATTTCCTCTGGTAGAAACCAACATGCTGGGTCGGTGTCTACTCCCCGTGTTCCAGGACAGGTTTTTGGAAGGTCTCTGGAGACCTATAAAAGCCTGCTGTTCCAGGTGATCAGGGTGTGTGTTCTGCTAGCTAGCAGTGGAGTTGCAGAGGAGCTGATGAGAGCTCTGGCCCCAAGAGGCTTGCAGGAAGCCAATACGGTACAGCGAGCATACTGTTATTGTTGTGGTACTGGACAGTAGGTACAGACCACAGATAGAGAGGATCTCTATATAAGTTAGTGGCTAGACGGCTGAGTTGTTATATTTATGGTTTTGTTTATGTGAATACTGTACCTGTACCAGGAAAAATAATGCTGGCTAAGGCCAGATTCAAAGAGAAGAAGCGTCAGAGTGCCATATATGGGTGTGCCAATACCGTTCTACCAAGGATGGCGATCCAAAGAGCTGATCCTTGGCCCCTAGAACGGACCAAGATGGCATCCAGATGAGAGTAAGGCGTCACAATATATGTATAGTACAGACCAATAGTTTGGACACACCATCTCATTCCAAGAGTTTTCTGTATTTTCAAAAATTTTAGATTCACACTGAAGGCATCAAAACTATGAATTAACACATGTGGAATTATATACTAAACAAAAAAGTGTGAAACAACTGAAAATATGTCTTATATTCTAGGTTCTTCAAAGTAGCCACCTTTTGCTTTGATTACTGCTTTGCACACTCTTGGCTTTCTCTTGATGAGCTTCAAGAGGTAGTCACCTGAAATGGTCTTCCAACAGTCTTGAAGGAGTTCCCAGAGATGCTTAGCTCTTTTTGGCCTTTTGCCTTCACTCTGTGGTCCAGCTCACCCCAAACCATCTCGATTGGGTTCAGGTCTGGTGACTGTGGAGGCCAGGTCATTTTGTGTAGCACTCCATCACTTTCCCTCTTGGTCAAAAAGCCCTTACACAGTCTGGAGGTGTGTTTGGGGTCATTGTCCTGTTGAAAAATAAATGATGGTCCAACTACACGCAAACCGGATGGAATAGCATGCCGCTGCAAGATGCTGTGGTAACCATGCTGGTTCAGTATTCCTTCACGGTGGGAAGCAGGCATGTAGAATCCATTTGTTCACCTTTTCTGCGTCGCACAAAGACATGGTGGTTGGAACCAAAGATCTCAAATTTGGACTCTTCAGACCAAAGCACAGCTTTCCACTGGTCCAATGTCCATTCCTTGTGTTCTTTAGCCCAAACAAATCTCTTCTGCTTGTGGCCTGTCCTTAGCGGTGGTTTCCTAGCAGCTATTTTACCATGAAGGCCTGCTGCACACAGTCTCCTCTTAACAGTTGTTGTAGAGATGTGTCTGCTGCTAGAACTCTGTGTGGCATTGACCTGGTCTCTAATCTGAGCTGCTTTTAACCTGTGATTTCTGAGGCCGGTGACTCGGATGAATTTATCCTCCGCAGCAGAGGTGACTCTTGGTCTTCCTTTCCTGGGGCGGTCCTCATGTGAGCCACTTTCTTTGTTGCACTTGATAGTTTTTGCCACTGCACTTGGGGACACTTTCAAAGTCTCCCCAATATTTTGGACTGAGTGACCTTTATTTCTTAAAGTAATGATGGCCACTCGTTTTTCTTTACTTAGCTGCTTTTTTCTTGCCATAATAGAAATTATAACAGTCCATTCAGTAGGACTATCAGATGTGTATCAACCTGACTTCTGAACTACACAACTGATGGTCCCAACCCCATTTATAAGGCAAGAAGTCCCACTTATTAAACCTGACAAGGCACACCTGTGAAGTGAAAACCATTTCAGGTGACTACCTCTTGAAGCTCATCAAGAGAATGCCAAGAGTGTCCAAAGCAGTAATCAAAGCAAAAGGTGGCTACTCTGAGTAACCTAGAATATAAGAAATATTTTCAGTTGTTTCACACTTTTTTGTTAAGTATATAATTCCACATGTGTTAATTCATAGTTTTGATGCCTTCAGTGTGACTCTACAATTTTTATAGTCATGAAAATACAGAAAACTGTTGGAATGAGAAGGTGTATTCAAACTTTGGTCTGTACTGTATATACACTCACCGGCCACTTTATTAGGTACACCTGTCCAACTGCTCGTTAACACTTAATTTCTAATCAGCCAATCACATGGCGGCAACTCAGTGCATTTAGGCATGTAGACATGGTCAAGACAATCTCCTGCAGTTCAAACCGAGCATCAGTATGGGGAAGAAAGGTGATTTGAGTGCTTTGAACGTGGCATGGTTGTTGGTGCCAGAAGGGCTGGTCTGAGTATTTCAGAAACTGCTGATCTCCTGGGATTTTCATGCACAACCATCTCTAGGGTTTACAGAGAATGGTCCGAAAAGAAAAAACATCCAGTGAGCGGCAGTCCTGTGGGCGGAAATGCCTTGTTGATGCCAGAGGTCAAAGGAGAATGGGCAGACTGGTTCGAGCTGATAGAAAGGCAACAGTGACTCAAATAGCCACCCGTTAAAACCAGGTAGGCAGAAGAGCATCTCTGAATGCACAGTACGGCGAACTTTGAGGCAGATGGGCTACAGCAGCAGAAGACCACACCGGGTGCCACTCCTTTCAGCTAAGAACAGGAAACTGAGGCTCCAATTTGCCCAAGCTCATCGAAATTGGACAGTAGAAGATTGGAAAAACGTTGCCTGGTCTGTTGAGTCTCGATTTCTGCTGCGACATTCGGATGGTAGGGTCAGAATTTGGCGTCAACAACATGAAGCATGGATCCATCCTGCCTTGTATCAACGGTTCAGGCTGGTGGTGGTGGTGTCATGGTGTGGGGAATATTTTCTTGGCACTCTTTGGGCCCCTTGGTACCAATTGAGCATCGTTGCAACACCTTGTTGAATCTATGCCACGAAGAATTGAGGCAGTTCTGAAAGCAAAAGGGGGTCCAACCCGTTACTAGCATGGTGTACCTAATAAAGTGGCCGGTGAGTGTATGCCATTGTGGTTTTTTGGTGGTTGTGATACAGTTTCTCACAAAAGTGAGTACACCCCTCACATTTTTTGTAAAAATTGTATTATATCTTTTCTCGGGTCAACACTGAAGATGTGACACTTTGAAACCATGTAAAATAGTCATCGTACAGCTTGTATAACTCAACAAACAACCATCAATGTCTAAACCACTGGCAACAAAAGTAAGCACACCCCTATGTGAAAATGGACACATTGTTACCAAAGTGTCAGCATTTTGTGTGGCCACCATTATTTTCCAGCATTGCCTTAACTCTCTTGGGCATGGAGTTCACTAGAGCTTCACAGGTTGCAGCCACTCTTCCATGATGACATCACAGAACTGGTGGATGTTTAAGACCTTGCACTGCTCCACCTTTCATAGTCTACCAATGAATATAGCCTCATATAAAGATTTAGTCTATCAGCCAATGAATCCCACTTGATCAGTGATTTACACTTCTACTCTTCACAAAACTTTAACCTTTAATAAAGAAGAGAAAAGGGCTCCACATTGTGGTAGGTCATACTGATTTATGGACCCTAAATTTTCAAACATTAAAATTAATTTTCTGAATATCGCATTATGAATATTTAATGGATTAGGAAAGCAACCCATCTTATTATAAGCAATTAGATGAACTTCTGTTAATAAAGATGATAGTAATTGGGACGGATTATAATAAATTTATTAATTTCTCCACAAGCATAAATATTTTACTCTTCTGATTAGCAGCTACCAAATTTTGTAGTTTATTAGTTCCAGCATTTTCATCAAGGCTGAAGAGCACTGGTTCATGTCTTTGATGCATTGCCAGTATGTCAGAATAGTATTTTCTATTCTATAATCACTTTCTGTGGCTTCATTTCCTCTGAAATAGCATGGGGCTTGCTCTTAGCGTTACACATATTATGAGTCCTGGCGACATCAGTCACCTATCCACACAGCATTCATCTACATAAGTTGAATAATTTTAATGTTTGTCTCCTTTTTTATAACTTCTGAAAATTGCTGAGAAGAAAAATGAAATGATAAAAATCTATATCTGTCCCTTGTGGGATATTTGCTGTAATGGTAGCTCGTGGCTGGAAACTAAGAGGTATTGTAATATAATTTAATTCATACACCAAGTTTTTCTGCATCAAGTTATGATTTCCGCATATATTAAACTCTAGAACACCAAATTCTCTCAGATCTTCACTTTTTGCATTGGGATTGTGAAATGTAGGTAACAGAGAAGAAAATTGTAATTACAATTTTACTTGGCACCTTCAGACAAATTGATTTATCTCATCAATATCTATTTGCTTGTTAAATAGGTTACGTATGTATTGTGACTCTATTCAATCATGATGTAGATAGTCATGCAGCAGTGATTTTATACATCAAAAGTACTGGGTCAGGCCTTTTTGTGAATAATTCAGTAATAACTTACTGTTAAATTGATATACTGTAAGTCATTGTGGTTTTTTTGGCAGTTGTGATACAGTTTCTCACAAAAGTGAGTACACCCCTCACATTTTTGTAAAAATTGTATTATATCTTTTCTCGGGACACCACTGAAGACGTGACACTTTGATACAATGTAAAGTAGTCGTCGTACAGCTTGTATAACTCAACAAACAGCCATCAATGTCTAAACCACTATTTTGTTTGGCCCCCATTATTTTATAGCACTGCCTTAACTGTATTGGGCATGGAGTTCACTAGAGCTTCACAGGTTGGAGCCACTGGAATCCTCTTACACTCCTCCATGACAACATCACAGAGCTGGTGAATGTTAGAGACCTTGCCTTCCTTCACTTTCCATTTGAGGATGCCCCACAGATGCTCAGTAGGTTTTAGGCCTGGAGACATGCTTAGCCAGTCCAGCACCTTTACCCTAATTTTCTATCTGTCCTGTTGACTTTAAGGAGACTGAGATCTATGCAGTTTGGATGCTGATTACTGTATCTTAGTGAAAGCTTTATATATCTCTGTCTATATACTGTTATTGCTTCATTTCCCCTGGTGAACCACCATCTAGTGTAGGAAAACGCGTCGGGTTTGAACTGACTTCTTTGAATTGTATGCATGTACAATATATATTTTTATATGCACAGTATTGTTTTGTGATAATAGTGTCTAGTGGTTAATAGGGTTAAGCTCTTTACGGCGGGGTCGCCCTTTTCGGGGCGGGGTCCCTTCCGGTTAGGTAGGGCTAAATAGAGATAGTATAGTTTTCAAAACTTTTTCATCACCATTTGGCCCATGTATCCTTACCTGGATTCTTTTTGGATGTGACGATATTTGTACAAGGGGTGGAGTCCTCTTTCATCCGTAAACTACTAGGACATGTGAGTTTAAACCTCTAATTATTAACCATATTGTTCAGAGATAATGTGATTTGTGTATGTATATTATGATACAGGCTTTTTTGTATCAACAAATACTTTTAATCATTAAGAACAATGTGTTTCGTATTTAAAAACACTTCATCAGGTTCGAGAAAAACGGGGTTACACTAGAAAGCACTTTTTTGTGTTTTTTTCTTTGCCTGAACAAATATATATGGTTATAAAAAAAAGGAGGTATGTAAAATAATCAGTGTACAGCTTGTATAACAGTGTAAATTTGATTTGTTCTCAAAATAACTCAACACACAACCATCAATGTCTAAACCACTGGCAACACAAGTGAGTACACCTCCAAGTGAAAATGGACAGTTTGGCATTTTCCCTCCATGGTGTCATGTGACTAGTGTAACAAGGTCTCAGGTGTGTTAAATATGGTGCTCTCACAATGGTCACAGAAAGTTCAACATGGCACCTTATGGCAACGAACTATCTGAGGATCTCAACAAAAGAATTGTTGCTCTACATAAAGATGGCCTAGGCTGTAAGAAGATTGCCAACACCCTGAAACTGAGCTGCAGCATGGTGGCCAAGACTGAACAGTGGTTTAACAAAACAGGGCCCTCTCAGAAAAGGCTGCACCGTGATCGACCAAAGAAGTTAACATGCTCAGTGTCATATCCTGAGATTGTCTTTTCAAAATAGACATATGAGTGCTGCCAGCATTGCTGCAGAGGATAAAGGGGTAGGGCATCAGTCGTCACACCACAGGTATCGCTGGGACCTGCGGTGTAAAACGCAAGATCACTACCATAGTTTCTGTTCACTGACATGCTATTTTAATGGCTTTTCTTTATTTCTCGCCTGTTGTGATGTGATTGTAATCACTGGTCATACTATAACTACAGGATTCCTGGTAGATCCTGTTATTATTAATTTTGTAATATATAATTTAATATTAATTTTATATTATTTAATTGTAAAAAAATATTTTATTTAATGATTTTTTTTTTATATATTATATAATCTTATATAACTGTTATATTAGTGGAAAATTACTTTATTTAATATAGTTTTAAAATTAACATCAGTAAGCATGGCCCAAACTGTCAGGAATTCTGTGGAGTCTTTTCTACTTTTTTACTATGTGGCACAGATAGGCTTTGCACCGGGATTACACCTACGATGCACCAAAAGTATAAACTGCAGAAGAACGGGTTCATACATACTGGTGCATTCTACACTGCTTTAAAACTATTTAGAACTGGCCTCTCTTCGGCAAGTTCATACCCTAAGAGAAACATGTATGAATTTTGTCACCATAACGTCAATTTTATTGCATGCATTAGTAGTTTAGAATGTGCCTGAATTTATGAACCTGTTCTACTGCGGGTCACAGATTTAGCGCTTTCTAGCTCCAAAATGTCAACTCAGGCAAGCCACTTTTAACTTGGTCTGGCTGTTCCAGCAGTCTTGCGCCTAGTTTTGCCGTCCTACAGTCATAAATGTGTAGAATCATGTGCGGGCTTCTTTAAAACCGTATACCGAACCCGTATTGATAAAACTTGGCAAAACTTATTTTACAACCATGCATGCTGATTGTTTTCCCTGGGGCGGATGGGACCATCCAGCAATAAACATGTAACATAGCTAGAAATGTCCAACAATGGATAGAAGAGCATTCCTAAGACTTCTGAGTTCCACTCTGGCCTCCTTATTCCCTAGACTTGAACCCAATTGAGCATCTGTGGGACCAGCTCAATCATTATGTTCACTTTATGGATTCTCTTGCAAAACACTCTGTGGGATGTACTAAAAACAGCATGGCTCCAGATACCTTGGACAACCTACCAAGATCTTATTGAGTCCATCTAGCTGCTGTCCATGCTGTACACTCTGTATATTAGCTGGTGGTCATAATAAAGTGACTCAACTGTGTAGAAATCATTTTTATTTTAAAATTAAGTAAGGATCACCAAAAAATACAATCATATTGCCTTAAATCATTATTAAATTGGTGAGCATGTTATCGAGTTGTTAGGGACCTGATTAACTCCAACTATAAAATTAAACTTTTAATTATCATCGTTAAAAAATGCCCCAATATTAGTAACAAGTGACACTCTGTTACAGATATATAAACATGTTCATGATATCACAGGGATACAATATGACTGACTGCATTAATCAAAATAGAAATATGTATTTAAATGGGTTGTTTCACTACAAGGATTTCTTTTTATGTTAAAGATATTGCAAAAACAAGTCACTTTGCAATATGTGTCCACTAACAGTGTGCTACCTATTCCTAGATATCCCCTCTTGTGTGGGTTGCATCAGCTCCTCAGGTTGCTATAGCTATAGACCTGTTCGATCTTGCCCCATTGGCTGCAGGCGCTGGTCGCTATGGCTACCCATTTTGACAGGACTTTAATAGGGTGATTACAGGGTTCCTCCACTGGTCCCCCATATTGGTCCCCTGCCTATTATAAGATATGATGGACAAAACCAGTATAGATTGAAGAGTGAAGCCACCAGTGATTTATTGGATTGTGAATTATATCTCTGCAGTATGGTGAGTCTATCATTAAATTGGTTGTCTCACTTGAATTCAGATGCAAGTTTAGCGATTTAACTGGCTTCTAATGACCTGCAGTGATGACCTGGTGTCCTCAGCAGCTCATCACTGCAAGTCAGTAGAAGCCAGTTAAGTCGATAAACATGCCCCTGAATTCAAATATGAAACTGAGAAAACAGGAGTGGGGTAAGATGAATTGATGTAGTGAGACAACCAATTTAATGATAGACTCACCATACTGCAGAGATATATATCACAATCCAGTCAATCACTGATGGCTTCACTCTTCAATATATACTGGTATTGTCCATCATATCTTATCTTGGCAGGGGACCAATATGGGGGACCAGTGGAAGACAGAACCCTATAATCATCCTATTAAAGTCCGGTCAAAAGAAGTAGAGTAATTGTCACATTTATCTCTGGCTGATCCCTAAATAACACTGTTATGCCCTAAATGACAGAATATAAGTCATTCTGTTGTCCTGACATGTTTCCCCCACAAGGATATTGTTTAGGCTCATCAGGGGACCAAAAACAAACATGTACTTCCTAGGGGAGATTGCAGCCTGTGTTCTATGGATATGTCATACTCCTTATTTAAGGGTGAAAGTACATTTCTTCATTACTTTCTTATCCATAGGACACAGGTTTCAATGTCTAGACTTTGTTGTGGGTGTTCAGCTTTCTCTCTACATTTGTACACAGTCTAATTGATTATCCTCATGCAAACTGCCCTATGTATGTTTTCATACCTATCCATAGCCCTTGTTTTATGCCCTCTTTCCTCTCCATGCTCTGATCTGCTGTACACAACCTCCTCCCCTTTACTGCTGTTACATTATCTATAAGGATATGTTCACACAACGAATTTGGTTGTGTGATTTCTGATTCGGCGACCAATCCACCTCAGAATCAGTGTCCAGTCTGACTGAAATCCTTCTATCATTGTTTCCAATGTAAAATCCATGTTGCTGCGCACACAACGCTGATTTTTTTTTCAGTGTGAACTAATTTTCACATTGAAAAAGAATTGACATGTTAATTCTTGAGGCAGATTTTGAGCTGAATCCTCACCTTCCATTATAGCATATAGGAGGCTGAAAATCTGCCCCTGAAAAATTCACATCCAAAATCTGTGCTTACCGGCAGATTTTTGGTATGTATTCCACGCTGATTCATTGCTGATCGTTTCAGTGCTGCAAATAACCTATGTGAACATACACTAAGGCTATGTCTACACTGCTTAGGAAAACGATCGTATCTTCAGCGCTTTTCGCTTTTTAAAAGCGGCAAAGATACGATCGTTCCTGCGGCCCCATAGACGGCAATAGGAAAGACGAGCTGCAGTCTACACAGCTCGTCTCTCCTCTGCTCATCTTTCATGCACCAGCATATTATACAACATGTTGTATAATACGCCGGCACTTCTAGCTTTCTTGCCATCTTCCCACACAATACAATTGTATGGGCGACGTCAGGAAAACAAGAAGCGACTGTGGTTTTTGTGCAAAGCGTGACAAAAAACACGGTCCTGCATCAGGGATGGTTAACAGTCTGTTTTTGATTATTTTTAAAATCCCAAATCTGCATGAATTTCCTACTGAAAATGTGTGCCATGTGGACAAAACGAGGAGCTTTAGGTTGATTCCACACAGATTCCGCCTTGAAATCCTCATTGCAAGCTGAAAGAAAATGAATCCCTTTGACTTCAATAGAAAATACACGCTGTAGTTCACACAAGTATTTTTAGTGCGCATTTTTCAAAACCGACACATGGTCAAATAAATGTTAAGCATGCTCATTGTTTGGTTGTATTCCAAGCGGAAAACGCATGGAAATGTACTATTGATGTCAATGGTCAATGGGTAAAATCCTCATGTAATAAATTCCCAAAACATTTGTATGTGTATTGCTTGTGGATTTTAACATGAATCCATGTTAAAAACCAATAGGCATAAATTTGACTCTTTCTGACTGCAAACTGCCTGGAAAATAAATCTGAAAAATGTGTCTAGATCTACGTGCAATAAGCATGTAATTTAGCAAAATATACTTGCGTACCCAAAGGCTAGCTTTACTGTCTGATTTTCGGCCGAGTCAGTATTTTAAATCCGACAAATATCTGACGGTACATTGTGCTGCATAGACAGCAATGAAAAATTTGGCCTGTAGTCTAGTTTTAAGTCCAGTAGAATATGCATCCTGTTATATTCCACCGATCCCACGTGGATTTTCCATTGGCATGTACGGGGACGACAACAAATCCAAAAACTGTGTCAACAACCACGGTCCTGCTGTGGTCCAGCAATGAAAAAATGCCAACGGATTTTTGACGGCATTTTGGCATATTGTATGCTGTGTAGACTTAGCCTAACAATAAGCGAAAGAAATGGAAGAGCAGGGAGCTTGTCAAAAGCAGGGACTGTTCCCGGAGGACTTATGAGATTTAGCAACCAGCAGCTAGGTAAAGGAGCTACACAAACTTGAGAGCAGCAAAATGATATGACATTTTTAATGAAGACTATTTAGAAAGATGTTGAATTTAGCATTCAGGCAGAAAATGAACAATAAAAAAATTCAGTGCATATGTGTTCTTATTGATTTTCAGAAAACGTGTATAAAGAAACTCTTTATATTTTATATAAGGACCAGATGGTATGTGTTTGAATGAATGATAACACTTCAAAATCATTTCCATTAAAAAGAGGGAGAAAACAGTGGTAATTTAATATTCATTTTTGATAGTATACTGTATATGTGTAAATTTCTATGTGGAGATAAAATATAAACAATCATGTTACTTAGACAATGGATTTAAGTTTTCATGTGGTTTCTCACAAAACAGAGATGGTTACAGTATACATTCCAAAATAGATTTTGTTAGAAAAATGTAAGACAAACGTTATTATACAGTGAGGAAAATAAGTGTCTAATACACTGGCAATTTTGAAAATGTCCCCACTACAATGAATGGAGAGGTTTGTACATTTCATGGTTGGTACACTTCAGCTGTGAGAGACAGAATCTAAAAAAAATCCAGAAAATCACATTGGATGATTTTTAAATAATTAATTTGCATTTCTTTGCATTAAACAATTATTTGATACAAGAGAAAAACAGAACTTAATATTTGGTACAGAAACCTTTGTTTGCTATTACAGAGATCAGATGTTTCCTGTAGTCCTTGATCAAGTTTGCCCTAAACTGCAGCAGGAATTGTGGCCTACTCCTCCATAAAGACCTTCTCCAGATCTTTCAGGTTTCAGGGTGGTCACTGGGCTACATTGAGTTTCAGCTCCCTCCAAAGATTTTCTATTGGGTTCAGGTCTGAAGACCGTCTAGGCAACTCCAGGACCTTGAAGTGCTTCTTAAGGTACCCCTGCTTAGTTGCCCTGGCTGTGTGTTATGGGTTGTTGTCATGCTGGAAAAACCAGCTACGACCCATCTTCAATGCTTACTGGGGGAAGGAGGGTGTTGGTTAAAATCTTGCAATTCCCCCATATATCCTCCCTTCAATACGGTGCAGTCATCCTGTCACCTTTGCTGAAAAGCACCCAGAAAGTATGTTTCCACATTCCCATGCTACAAGGTTGGTATGGTGTTCTTGGGGTTGTACTCATCCTTCTTCCTCCAAATACAGCGGGTGGAGTTGATGTCAAAAAGTTCTATTTTGCTCTCATCTGACCACATGATCTTCTCCCATACCTCTTCAGGATCCTCCAGATGATCATTGTCGAATTTCAAACGGGCCTCGACATGTGCTTGCATGGCATGCAGCATTTAATCCGTGCTGGCGTAGTGTGTTACTAATGGTAGTCTTTGAGACTGTTTTCCCAGTGCTGTTCAGATCATTGACCAGGTCCTCCCAAATAGTTCTGCACTGATTCCTGACCTTTCTCAGAATCATGCTTAGACTGATGAAGATTTATAGTCATCGTGTTTCTTCCATTTTCTAATATTTGCGCCAACAGTTGTTGTTTTCTCATCAAACTGCTTGCCTATTGTCCTGTAGCCCATCCCAACCTTGTGTAGGTCTTCAATCCCTGGTTTCCTGCTCTTTGGTCTTGGCTATGATGAAAATGTTGGATTGTGATTGAGTGTGTGGACAGGTGTCTTTTATACAGGTAACAAGTTCAAACAGTTGTAATTAATACAGGTAATAAATGCAAAATAGTAGGGCTTCTTAAGCAAAGACTCACAGATCTGCGAGAGCCAGAATTCTTGCTGGTTGGTAGGTGATCAAATACTTATTTCATGCAATATATATATATATATATATATATATATATATATATATATATATTATATATATATATATATATATATAATATAATTTTATATATTTTAGATTCTGTCTCTCACATTTGAAGTGTACCTAAGATAACAATTACAGACCTCTCTATTCTTTGTAGGTAAGAAAACTTGCAAAATTGCCAGTGTTTCAAATACTTATTTTCCCCACTGTACATAAGCCAATGGATGGTAGTCTCACATTTATGACTTTTATCTATCATTCAGAGCAGAAACAAATGATAAAGAGCCATGGAGGACCCAACAAATATGTGCATTACATGAATAGTTTAATAACTGTGATGAACTGTGTTGTTGTAAAAACACTGGTGGACTCGCAGCAACAAGCAAGTGTACCAGCAGTCACATGAAAAGGCTTTAAAAAGCATATCAATGAAAAAAATAGATGATTCAGTAAATGCACAGCTGGCGGATGAAGATAAGTGTATGTCTTGGTAGAGATTCAGTGCAGGTACACTCCAGGAAAGGGAGAGTAATAGTGATAACTGTCCCTAGCAAACTGTTCTAAACATTGTCCCTCAAAGCTGCCTTATGATTACCCACCAGCAAGTTCTAAGCAAGGCCCAACAGAAACTAAACAGCAAATATAATACATTTCTCAAAAACTACAAAGACCAGGCCAAAGACAATAAACAAGATTCTTCAGTCTGACCAAACTACAACTGCCATTTGTAACAGATGGATCTAAAATAGGGCTTGTTGCCAGCTTCTGTAATAGATTTCTAGAGATTTAGGACACCCTGTAATCATTTTATCTCTTAGGGATCACTCTAGCAAAATAAATTTGTGCAAAATGGACAAACCATTTAAGCATTAACCTACCTACCTACCTATTTAGAGGGCTAAATACCAACCTACCTACTGAAGACATTTACATATCTACCTACCTATTGGGGGAGAGATATATCTTCCTACATACTAAAAAGGCCTATACACATACTTAATGGGAGAGCATTTACACCTCCATGCCTAATGAGAGGATTATATAGGAACAGTGGATAATGCCCCATACCCCACAGCAGGTACCAAGATTTCCTATCATAGGAAAGCGGGTTGCTTTGGGAATGGGACTGGTGTGCTATCTTGGGTGCTGGATAGCCTATCCAGTCTATGTATGGTATGTGTTTATAGTGTTCCTGTTTTTGACAGGTTTTGCTTTTGGACTAAGTTGGATTCATTGGACTACAATGGATCAGCATTGGATCTATTTATTCTATAAAATTGTCAATCAGGGATGTTGTCAGAGTGCATTTATTTATTTAAATAGGTAATTTTTTCTGTTCTTTGAGGGAAAGGGAGGTGGTAAGCCCTAACACCTCTCCAATCCTAGCACTGGTGCTTGGTATCAGCCAGCTGTGTATTTTTGTCACCTGAAGGTTGACACTAACCCCCTGTCACTATTACCCCAGTACCCATCACAGGGGTACTGGGAAAAAAGGGGATTCGTCAAAAGAGCCCACAAATTTTTTAAACCAATACCCAGGACCTTCCCTTTGATAGCATCAGCCTGCAGTTGGCTCTTCCCAGTACCCCTGGTGCATTGACTACTGGGGTTATAATGTCAGGGGGTTAATGTCAGCTTTAAAGGGGGATAAAAACACATGTGGCTGACCCCCAAGTCCGCAAATAGAAAGGGAAAAGCATTGTTAGAACCTTCCAAAACTAATAGAAAAAAAGGGTTTTAACAACACAATCAAAAAAAAAAACATTTTCATTTAAATAAACACCCTTAAAATTTCCCCCTAATTGAGGTTTTTTTTGGGGGGAATGTATCCAATTCTTGTTCAACATAATCTGACAATTCAGCAGGTCCAATGTAGTCCAAAGATAAACCTAGAGAAAAAGAAAAACTACAAAAAACATAACAGCACAAAACTCCATTCCCTGATTTTCTAAGGAATGCAGTTCCCTGACAAGGTGTGCTAGGACAGAGTTCATAGCACACATTGTAATCCCGAGGGGTAAAGGAGACAGCTGCAGAGCAGTCTCCAGGGGGTTGGTCATATTTCCCTTTCTTTTTACCTGTAAGCTATGCCCTGTAGCCCTCCCCTTAAAATTGTGTTATGCATCCTACTGTCAACAAAAAATACCCAAAACCCCAAAAAAATAAACTCTAACAACCCCCCCCTCCACTATCATCAAAACGGGGAGGTGGGAAAAAAACAAAAGGTGCTGAAAAAAGTGAGGTTTTAAAATGTTCTGAGGCAAATTTTTTCGAGAAGTAAGGACCCCGGGGGAAGTATCATAGCAATCAAGGTGGTCAGAGAAGGCGCCACCTGTGAGTCTCTGTAACTGCACTGTTATCACCAATATTTCTGCAGAGCGCCTGAATAACACAACTGGTAGTAACTCTGTAGTGGTCGCATTTGGTAATGGTCTGGCAGTATTATTTAGTCCTTAGGTAGTGGTATTATTGTACAACCTTTGCTTGTGACCATGACTATTTTCTGCCTGCTGTCTGCCCTGACATTACAGCGAGTGACCTGACTATGTTTTGCCTGCCCTGAATGACTGTCTGCCTACTGACCAAGTCTTTCCTGCTCCTCCTGTACCATGTCTGCATCTTCACTGCTGCCACAAGTGGCCACATCAGGGGTAGTGAGCTTGGAGTCCCTTGCAGCGAAGTCTATTTTGCTTTGCAGTGGGCTCTAGTGAATGCCGGGGCGCTCCTTAGACTCAGCTCTCTGGCATGGTTCATTAAGTCATCTCTCGTGGTGGCCAAGAGAATCCACTGCCATCATCTGTGGCAGACAGAAGTTATACACAGGCACTCTGGTACCTTTGTTAACTAGTTACCCTCCAAAAAAAGAGTGCCAAACAGTTTCTCAGGCGGTTAAAATACCCAACACAAAAATAGTGCCCCCCACTGTACCATGCACTGAAATTAGAAATGGGCGAATTTCTCGAAATTCGTTTCTGCTCCACTTCGCCCGAATTTCCCGACAAAAAATAACTTCGTTTTCCGAATTACTTCGGGGACGTAATCACATAAAAAACCAGCTCTATTTCCAGGCTGCACAGAGTAGCAAGGGTGCTGTAGAACGTTGTGCCATGCTTAAACTATGCTGAGGGAGCTTGGTGGTTTGGTCTTCATTACCAATGTTGTGTATTAGTATGACACGCACATGACTGCCGCCGCTCTTAGAATCGCTTACACTATAAAATTCCCTGGGCACTTAAGAGGGCAAAACAGACCAAAAAACTGAAGGGGGAATGTAGCCTGATAAAGTCATGCAAGGACAGTGGAAAAAAAACAGCTGAGGGCTCAGACTGGCAATACTCAGTGTCAGAGTGTGGAGGTGATGGCGACCTGCCACTGCAAGCATGAGGTCAGGAGAGTGGCACCAATGACAATTCTGGAGTGGCAAAAACGGAGTAAGGTCAAGAGAGGGCACAATGACACAGTGTGGAGTTGACGGCATCAACAGCAGCAGCAGCATGAGGGGTTCGACAGTGCACATTGACATTCTAGAGGTGGCAAAAAATGGAGTAGGCCAAGAGTGCACAATGACACAGTGTGTCAGGTCATGGCAACTGCCACAAAGCAGCAGCATGAGGTCTGACAGTGGCACAATGCCAGAGTGTGTAGGTCACAGCAGCAGCCACAGCGAGCATGCTTGAGGTCTTACAGTGCAACATTGACACAGTGTGTTGGTCACGGCAGCAGCAGCATGAGGTCAGACAGTGGCACAATGACATTCTGGAGGTGGCAAAAAACAGGAATAGGCCACAGAGTGGGGGGGAAAAACAATGACACAGTGGGTAGGTCACGGCGCAGGCCACAGCGAGCAGCATGAGGTCAGGAAAGTGGCACAATGACTTTCTAGAGGGTGGCAAAAAAAGGAGTAGGCCACAGAGTGGCACCTCAATTGACAAGTTGTGTAGGTCATGGCAGGCAGCACACAGCAGCAGCATAAGGTAAGAACAGTGGCACATGGACATTTCGTAGGTGGCTAAAAACAGGAGTATGGCCACAATGAGTTGGGATTCCAATGACACAGTGTGTGTCATGGCAGCAGCCACAGCAGCAGCATGAAGTCAGACAGTGCACAAATGACACAGTGTCTGTAGGTCACGGCAGCCACGCAGCAGCATCGAGGTAGACAGTGGCCCCAATGACATTTTGGTGATGGCAACAAACGTAGTAGCCTACAGGAGTGGCACAATGACAGAGAGTGGGAGGTTGACGGCGACTGACAGGCATGAGGTCAGACAGTGGCACAATGACATTCTGGAGAAGGTGGCAAAATACAGGAATAGGCCCACAGAGTGGGACAATGACACAGTGTGTAGGTCACGCAGCAGCCACAGCAGCAGCATGAGGTTAGACAGTGGCCAACAATGACCAGTGTGTGTAGGTCCACGGCAGCAGCCACAGCTGCACGCCATGAGGATCTGGACAGTGGCACAATGACGAGTGTGTAGGTCACGGCAGCCACAGCAGCAGACGATGAGGTCGACAGGGGCACAATGACACCAGTGTTGTAGGTACGGCAGCAAGGTTGCATGAGGTCAGACAGTGGCACAAATGACTTCTGTAGGGTTGGCCAAAAACAGGAGTAGGCCACAGGCAGCTGGACAATGAAACAGTGTTGTGTAGGTCAATGGCAGCAGCCCAGCAGCAGCATGAGGTCAGACAGTGGCACAATGACACAGTGTGTAGGTCACGGGCAGCAGCCACAGCAGCAGCATGAGGTTACTGGACAAGTGTGCACTATCACATTCGGGAGGTGGCTAAAAACTGGAGTTTGGGCCACTGAGTGGCACAATGACAGAGAGTGGAGGTGTCTGCGGCTGGAGCACAGCTTGAGGTCAGAGAGTGGACAATGACACATGTGGAGGTAACGGCAGCAGCCAGAGCAGCAGCATGAGGGTCAGACAGTGGCATCATTGACAGGTGTGTGGAGGTGTCGTGGGCTAATACCAGTCCCTGGTAAAGATGGTGGGTGACAGATGACCCACAACCACCAAACCCCGTGAACTGTCAGCAGATGTGTGGCATCAGGAGGGTGGACCGCATCAGAATAGTGGTGAGGCAGGTCAGTTTGAACTCAGACTCGATTTCTCATAAGTTTGGGTGAGCGTCATGGGCTGATGTATTCTGAGCCCTCAAGGCATTGGGGTTGTGTGGAAATCCTGGCCGATCCACGCTGATCATCTTGACAAAAGGTCAGTCGTTCCCAGATTTTCCTGTGGACAAGCGGGTTCTCCTTGGTGGTAACGATGCCCCCTGCCGCACTGAAACACCCGTCTCTGATGGCCACATCTACTGGCCGGGCAGGACAGATTGCTCAACTGCAAACTTCGGAAAGTTGCGGAACACATCCAGTTTGGCTGACCAGTAGTTCAGCGGATCTTCTTACTGGGAGTGGCAGTGTGCTGTCCAAGTAGGACAACCACCTGTTGGTTCAGGGTCTGCTCTGGTCCTGATGGCTGCTGGCTGCTGGCAACTGCCCTCATCACTAGGCGGGTGAAGGAAGCTGCCTCATCTGTTGACTCCAGACTTAGGTTGCTGCTGATGGAGCTGGAACTTCTATGTCACCACCCCCACCTTCCCCAGCAGCCGCAGCACAGCCAGTAGTGAGTGAGCGCTGAAGAACCCCCCGGTCCGGGACCCTGTCAGAGGAGGGACGATGCCGAGCACATAGGCAGAAGACCAACTGACTACGGAGGATTTCCCTATGAGTATTTGAAGTTTGTCCTCTCTCTCAATAGCTGGGGAAAATGGCTCCCATTTTTGGAACGGGTTTAAGCGAGGGTCCATAGAAGTGGAGAGGCCAGAAGTCATCCCTCTGCCGGATGCTGACTATTCGGCTGTCCTAGCCAGGCAAATCAGGCATGCTGCGGGCCATCTGCCACAAAGGTGACCCGAGGGGCTCCTGCCTCCTTCATCCACTGTATACTGCCACAGTGCATGCGGGTCATACTGCCTCGTCTTCTCTCATCTCCAATCTACCTCCCTCCAGCTGACTCCTGCCTCCTCCTCTCTTGTCACCTGGGTAGAAAAATCCACTCATTTCCCCAGACAATGCTTCTGCTCCAATGCCTCATCTTCCTCCTCCTCCATTTCAGTCCCTACCGGACTCATGTGGCCGCGAGATGTAGTCGCCACGTCACCAGTCCCTCGCCAGACAGATTTTTTCAGGCAATCTGTTCCAGGACATGTAAGAGTGGTAATGACGTTATTCATACGGTAGTCATGACTAAAATTATCATGGCCTCTTGATATGGCCTCAAACAAAACGGCAGGTGTTCACGCATGAGATGCCACTGGCCTGACATCTAAGTTACACAGGGGAGTACTCCTTGTCCGCTGGTGTGATCATCAAAAAAATCGTTAATGGCCTTTCTCTGTTCATTCAGTGGTCGAACAGGTGCAGGCTGGAATTCAACGGGTGGAAACATGCATATCAGAGTGTGTTGGCGGAGGCCGTTTAGTTGCTGCAACTCGTAGGGGGGTGTTCCTGGCTTTTGTAGGAATGGATGAAGTGCATGCACAGTTTCCTGGCCATTTTCATAATTTCTGAAGATCGGTGGAAGACTTCAGGAACCTTTTCACAACAGATTGAAACACGTGCGCCATGCAGGGGCGCAATTGGACCATCCTTCCTCGGTGCTGCGCGGACACCATGTTCCTCCCATTGTTCCATCCAATGGTCTCGATTTGCAGTTGGTGTGCGGAGAGTAAGGACACACATCGTTTTTGCTGTATGACGCGGAGCAGTTCCTCCCCTGTGTGACTTCGTTCGCGAGGCAAGCCTGGTGTAGAACTGCGTGACAGCAGATGTGACTTCAACATGTAGGTATGATGGAGCAGTACTTGTGGAGCTGAGGATGTGGTGGTGGAGGGGGAGGAGGAGGACGCGGGGGCGAGACATTTGCGCCAGGGCAAGCCGCGTTTGACAACGTGGGGAGGAGATAAGCAGTGTCTCCTGTCCAATGTTGTTGGTGTGCCTGGGCAGGAAGCACATTCACCCAGTGGGCCAGTTAAAGGACATGTACTGGCCCTGACCGTTGTTACAGCTCCTGACAGTCCGCGCTGACAGTGTTTTGCACCTTGGAACAAAAACGTATAAGCTCAAGGACTGGCCCACCTTCGGTTCTACATATTTATGAAAGTGCTGGTAACATGCCTTTTTGGAAAATAAATTACAGGCTGGAAATTCTCCATCTCGGCTCGGCACAAGCCATTAGTTCTCTGAACGGTGCAGAGTCCACCATTTGGAAAGGATGGGACTGAGGTGTACCAACAACTTGGACAGGAGCAACGGTCAGCTGCCTGCTGCACCTTAGGATGGTTGGATGCATACTGTTGTCTCTTTGCAATCGCCTCGCTGACGATGCTGGCGCATGAGTAGCGTAGGAGCAGGAGACATCTGTTCAAACGGGACGATGATGTCAAAAGAGAAACAGCTCCCTTCTGCGACGGTGGTGGAGCCTTGACTGGACTTGCAAATGGCATGCGTGCACTCGGGCGCTGCTGCTGTTCTACACGCCGGCCAGGATGAGACACCACATCCCTGTGCCTCGTTTCTCCCCAGGGCCAACAGGATGGTGACGCTGCTATGTTAACGCAGGGGCCGTGCCGGGATGCCAAATTTTACTCCCTGGCCACGCGTTCACTTTTTCCCACAGATTCTAAATATACCATTTTCGGCTACTCCGGTGTCTTAGCATAAGAACTGCCACACCGAACACGAGTACGGATTTTACCCCAATGCTCCTACATTGAGTGATCCTATCGCCGCCTGCTCAGCTGGCCCCTTGTGCCGCTACTTTCTTGGACCTGCGAAGCGGGTTTTTTATCCCGTGGCCGCTTGGACTCACGACCTCCACACTTTATGCTTACCCTGCTGGACTCACGGCCACACAACCACTTGCTGGCTGCGCAGCTGCCCTTGATAGCAAAAGCTGACGCCATCTTCTGCCTGACGATGATTGAAGCCTTGCCGTCACCCAGGACTCCCATGTGCGGTCGGCTACACATCATCTCTTTTGTGTGTTTATTCTTACAAGGCTTGTGTTTCCTCATCTCCGGGTTTGGTATGATGAGGATGACACTCACATTCTGGTCCTACATTGCCATGTCGCCTCATGCGTGTTACACTGGTGCGGCACTAATGCAAGTACAGGGGTTTCTTGGCCATTTCTACGCTGACAAGTAGAGCACTTGCATGACTGACCTCCTCCAAAATTGTTCATCCTCGCTATTATAGTGGCGCTGAGTCAGACCACATAGTAGATCTCCGGGCTGAGGGTCTGGATGGGACAGAGGCGGGAGTTGTGGCTGGTATCCGTGAGGGCCGCTGAACCCGCTCCCGGGCCATGCCATACTAAGGGTTGTGTCTGAACGTTTCCACACCGACTCTTGGCATGGGGGTTGTCATACTGTCATTTCTGGGAGGTAGTGGATGACCTAGTCAACCTAATCAAGATCACATTGGGGTTGTTTGTACAATCTCACGGCCGCTAGATAACGCGGCTGTTGTGGCCCTCAACCGAGTTACCACCTTCTGCGAGAAGTATCCTTGCACTGTGCGCGACATGGGCCCTGGAATGTTTGTGCCTATGCCAATCGCAAGGGTGAAGATCACTGCACACCTCTCTGTTCTGACATACTGTTTGTTCTAAATATGTACACAGACACTGTTTATGAAGATATACTGTATCATTGATAATTATACACACCCTGTTTTTGTTCCAAATGAACCCACTAAGAAGCTTGGGTAACTCCCTTGGATATAAATTGTGCTCAACAAGATCGGGCAGGGTAAAATTGACATTGTATGTGCCGTTAAAAATCTGTGTAATTTTACCTAATATAAACAGCACAAACGGGCTTAAATTAACCTTCGGATATGATTATGCTACAGAATTTCTTTCATGTGGCGCGTGAAAAACAAATGTTTCTTTTACAGAGTTTCAACTGCAGCAGAACAATGCCTTTAATTAACTCCACTAAGGTCTGGTTGTAAATTGCACCAGACAATTGAAGCAAACCACTAACTAATTAGACGATGCTTTGTTGTGTGTCTACAATGGGGTGTTTTCTACGCTACAAACAAGAGAAAAAATTGTCAATTTACCTTCGCTCTTGTGATTTAGGCATGCAAGGAAAACCTGTATTTTTTGGCCGGTGGAATAGACGTTTTATTTTTTTTTTGTCACCTACAGCAGAAAAAACAACGCTTAATTAACCCCTGGATGTAAAATTTGTCCCAAACCAAGTTATGCAACCACAACTACCGAGCTTTGCTGTAGCGTGTTCAATGGCGTGTTTTATACGCTACACAACGAGAGAAAAAATTGTAATTTAACTCGCTTGTGCTTAGGCCTGCAGGAAAATCATAAGTGTTTTTGTTGGCGGTGAAAGACGTTTTTTTTTTGTCACCACAGCAGAAAGAAAAAAACAAAGCTTAATTAACCCCACTGGTATGTACAATTGCGGCAAACTAATTTCGAGCAACACAAACTTACTCGCTTTGTAGCGTTGTTTGATACATGCGGGTTTTCTACGCTACTACAAAACAAGAGAAAAAATTGTAATTAAACCTCGCGTCACTCTGTGAATTAGGCTACAGGGAAAAATTTATTTTTGGGCGGGGTGTGAAAAAAAAAAGACGGTTTTCTTTTTAGTGACACAAACAGAGAAACAACGATTAATTAAACCCCCCTGGATGTAAATTGGACGCTAAAGGAAATTGAGCAGCCAAAAACATGATAGTGGTATTTGTATTGTAATAACGCATTGTTTCTTTAAATGATTCTCAACAGGAACAGGTGCTTCTTTGATATACCTTGGATTTCATTTGTGATAGTGAGATGATAGCATTAATTTATGCTTTTATGAAGAAGGCTATTAATCGCACACTGATCTTCAGATTCCAATTTACCCCAACACCAAAATTCAGAAATAGATACATTAAGAAGAAGCAGGTCTCTGAGACTAAGCTGAGGACTCACCCACCACTATATAATTCGCTGTGTTTTATAAAAATCGTTCTTCAGTAACAATCAGCCGCGGCACTACCTTCCCGGATCAGTACCAGTGAGAGGCGGTATGAGCTACCAGCGTCGCGCCCGGACTTATATTGTGCGTGTAGTCCAGATATTCCCGCCGGTCTCTGATTGGCTCTCATCCTCTGCACATGTCATGTAGGCTATGCCCTTTTCCTCCCAGAGTGCTTTGCCCCTTGTTGACGCCATGTGCTCGCAGCCTTTTTATTCATTTAAAAAGCACACTTCGTTCCATCCCCAAAGTACCCCAATCTTGACGGTCATTCAGATCCAGAAGTTTTCCTGAATAAGTCATTTACGCTTGTCCACTGTCTTTTTTTGAATCAATTCGCCCATCTCTAACTGTAATGTTCCATGCGTTTGTGCCCTTAATACTGACTTTAATTATCTCTCTATTGGCCTTCTAGTTTAGTAATATAGACCTTTTATTGCATATTCCCACATGATATACAGTTGTTCCCTCTGTGTTCAGGCACCAGAGCTGGGGTGCTCTACACTTCATGCTATACTTAGCCACAACAGCCCTATTTATGCATACAGTTGCATTGTGACTCAAGGAAGGTTTTAGTCTCCCAGCTGCTAAGCATCGTAATGCATCGTTTTAAAGACTGCAGTAGTGGGGAAACAGCAGGAGTTTTCCTTTAAGTTAGTACTTAGTATTTACTATTTATTCATAATAATGCCTGTGTCGGTGTAGTGCAGAAATCTGATTGCTACTTCTTGTAGTAACCTTGGAACTTGGAATGCTATCCAAATATGATGCAGACATCTGGTTTACATTGTGACATTTCTAGGCTTCAGTTTTCAGTTTGTATTCTTCTGTCTGAAGTAATAAAACTTCCCCAGCTGGGAAATGCTGCCAAGCAGCCATGTAAACAACCATCTCTCCCTTAAAGGGATTTTGTCACCAAGCATTTTCACAGTCAGCTTTTCTTTTACTCCAGTCTCATCAGACTGAGTGGGTGAGTAATTAGTATATTTAGTTTCTCTGTAACTAGCTGTGACAAAAGTGAGGGAGAGCTAATATTCAGTTAAAAAAAAACCACAAGTGCCCTGAGTGAAAACAACTGCTTATCTGTAAACAAAAGCTAATCTTGTTAGGGATAATTAGGCTGTTTGGAGTGATCTCTCCTGTCCATGGCGACATTACTCTCTGCCCTCTGCTCTAATCAGATGGTAGAGTTATGATCAGGTAACCATAGAAACCTGGGTGCACTCTTTTCTCCTGACTAAAGTAAAATCAAAAGATCAATGTATTTAGAAAAATTCTTCAATTTTCCTTCTTTACGTGTTGAAAACTAATCTTTGCAGTGAGAAAACCCCTTTAAAGACCTAAAAGGATAAAAACAGATTGGACAGTTGTTGATTTTGAGAAATTGTGAGCTTAGAACATAAACATGGTAATGTTGTACCATGCTTAAACACAGTTGAGTCACATTATAATGACCACCATCTAATATTTAGAGTAATTAGCATGTGCAGCATGGACAGCAGCAATACAGGCTAGGAGTAACATAGTCAGGTCCTGGCAGGTTGTCACAGGTATCTGGCGTCATGCCAACTGCAGTGTGTCCCACAACTGCTGAAGGGTCAATTGGGTGAAAGTCTCTAAAATTAGGGGTCAAAGTGGAAATCTTGGTCACACTCTCCCAATCATTGTCGAACATTTCTAGCTATGTGACATGTCACATTTCTTCCTCAAAAGTTCCATCTGTCCCACAGAAGACAATCAATATGTATGGGTTTATGTGATCTGCAAGGATTGAGTCATACCCAGGTTGATTGACAATATCTTTCACATGGATGAATGGGACTAGAGAACAGGGCTGGGACGACGGGTAGGCAGAGGTAGGCGATCGCCTAGGGCGCCTACCTCTGCCTGTCCCTAAGGGGCGCAGTCAAGGGCCCCGAACCTCCCGGGCTCCAGGCCGCTGCCGTGGGCCTGAAGCGCCGGCGGTCACTGAATGTGCGTCCGCAGGATGCACATGCAGCTGCGGGCTTCTGCGGAGCAGAGAGCGAGCGCTCCCTGCTCCGCAGACAGTCCGGCTCTGACACAGCGGGGCCGCCGAGTCCTCATAAGGCTGAGGACCCGCCGCGGCCCCGTGCGGCTCAGCTGGTAGCGTCGCGATGAAGTGATGTCATCGCGACGCTGCCTCTCCTCGGGCGCACAGCCCATCATAGGCCGTGCGCCCGAGGAGCTGCCGGAGGAGCGCGCGGCTGGTAAAGAAGAGGACAGAAGAGGAGCGCACGGCCGGGAAGCAGGTAAGGTAAGTGTTAATGTCATTATTTTTACTTGAGAGTGCCCCTATATAGCCCTGCCTGAGCCCCTATATAGCCCAGCCTGAGCCCCTATATAGCCCTGCCTGAGCCCTTATATAGCCCTGCCTGAGCCCCTATATAGCCCTGCCTGAGCCCCTATATACACCTGCCTGAGCCCCTATCTCTATATACCTGCCTGAGCCCCTATATCTATATGCCTGCCTGAGCCCCTATATCTATATGCCTGCCTGTGTGCCCCTGTATACCTGCCTGAGTGCCCCTATATGTATATACCTGCCTGTCTAGGACAATTATATAGCCTGCCTGACTGAGGATATAGATTATAGTATATACTAATATATATAATTTATATATATATTTATAATAATATATATATAGTCCATATAAAAGTTGGGCACCCCTATTAATCTTAATCATTTTTAGTTCTAAATATTTGGGTGTTTGCAACAGCCATTTCAATTTGATATATCTAATAATGATGGACACAGTAATATTTCCGGATTGAAATGAGTTTATTGTACTAACACAAAATGTGCAATATGCATTAAACCAAAATTTGACCGGTGCAAAAGTATGGGCACACCCCAACAGAAAAGTGACATTAATAATTTAGTAGATCCTCCTTTTGCAAAAATAACAGCCTCTAGTCGCTTCCTGTTAGCTTATTAATCAGTTCCTGGATCCTTGATGAACGTATTTTTGACCATTCCTCTTTACAAAACAATTCAAGTTCAGTTAAGTTTGATGGTCGCCGAGCATGGACAGCCCCGTTTCAAAGTATCCCACAGATGTTCAATGATATTCAGGTCTGGGGACTGGGATGGCAATTCCAGAACATTGTAATTGTTCCTCTGCATGAATGCCTGAGTAGATTTGGAGCTGTGTTTGGGATCATTGTCTTGCTGAAATATCCATCCCCGACGTAACTTCAAATTCATCACTGATTCTTGTTACATTATTCTGAAGAATCTGCTGATACTGAGTTGAATCCATGCGACCTCAACTTTAACAAGATTCCCGTTGCCGGCATTGGCCACACACAGCTCCAAAGCATGATGGAACCTCCACCAAATTTTACAGTGGGTAGCAAGTGTTTTTCTTGGAATGCTGTGTTTTGGGATGCCATGCATAACGCCTTTTTGTATGACAACTCAATCTTTGTTTCATCAGTCCACAGGACCTTCTTCCAAAATGAAGCTGGCTTGTCCAAATGTGCTTTTGCATACCTCAGACGACTCTGTTTGTGGCGGTTGCTTTCAGAAACGGCTTCTTTTCGCATCACTCTCCCATACAGCTCTCCTTGTGCAAAGTGTGCTGTATTGTTGGACCGATGCAACAGTGACACCATCTGCAGCAAGATGATGCTGCAGCTCTTTGGAGGTGGTCCTGTGGATTGTCCTTGACTGTTCTCAACCATTCTTCTTCTCTGCCTTTCTGATATTTTTCTTGGCTGCCACTTCTGGGCTTAACAAGAAACTGTCCCTGTGGTCTTCCATTTCCTTACTATGTTCCTCACAGTGGAAACTGACAGGTTAAATCTCTGAGACAACTTTTTGTATCCTTCCCCTGAACAACTATGTTGAAACAATCTTTTGTTTCAGATCATTTGAAAGTTTTGTTTTGAGGAGCCCATGATGCCAACTCTTCACAGGAGATTCAAATAGGAGAACAACTTGCAATTGGCCACCTTAAATACCTTTTCTAATAATAGGATAAACCTGGATATGAAGTTCAAAGCTCAGAGAGGTTACAAAACCAATGTAGAGCTTCAGAAAGTCATAACAATTTAGTTAGGAGTATTCAAAACAATAAAATGATAAGGGTACCAACATTTTTTAAACCAGTCAAAATTTGGTTTAATGCATATTACACATTTGTGTTTAGTACAATAAACCTCATTTCAATCCAGAAATATTACTGTGTCCATCAGTTATTAGATATATCAAAATTGAAATGGCTGTTGCAAAACACCAAATATTTAGAACTAAAAATTCTTAAGATTAAATAGGGTGCCCAAACTTTTTGGACATAGTTGTTTAACTTGTATATATATATATTATATAAAATGCTAGTACTAGAGAGGGCATATCTGTATACCTACCTAACTGATGGGGATCTATATAGCTTCCTATTTGAGGGGGCATATATACCTGTCTAACTGATGGGGCGTATATACCTATAATTAAGGAGTTGCAGGAAATGTGAGGATTCTAAGATATTTGTGCCCAAATCTACAGGGACGAGTATTGGCTGGGAGCAATCAGGATGAAGGTGTGAACCGGATGGAGAAGAAAAGGAAGGTGAACGAGGCTGATCAGAAATGATGTCTCCTGTGTGTCACTAAATGTAACTGTGTGTAATCACTTATATTTCTGCTGAGCCTACATACAACTAGTATCTACCACTATCTGGTCTCTGTATGGCGGGACTATATGTTTTCAGAGCCGGTGTGCAGCTGATAGTCACATTGTGGTGGTCGCGTTTGGTCAGGGTCTGGCAGGATTATTTGAGCCTTAAGTAGTAATAGTTTAGGGTCTTGGTTTTGTAGGAGTGTTTTTAGTAACAATTGTTCGTCCGGTATATTTTCTCCATGTATAGGTATATGTTTTGGTGACTGATTAGGGGTATTACACTGTCATATGGAGGTGAGCGGTTTTGAAAAAGCAAATTTGTCATTGCTGATTTTCATTGTGCAGTGACTGATCTAATTCTTGTGGTGTTCTTTCTCAAGGAGATAGTGATGTGGTTGCTGAAGCAAACAGAACCCCTCATATACAAGAGAATGTGATTTCTAAAGGAGGGGAGTTATGCATAAAGTATCGAATGTTTCTAATCTGTCCGATGCAGCTTATGGAGTAAAACAAATAGAGAAAAGTGTAATTTAATGTAATATATGTAAAAACCAAAAGTTTGGGGTTTGTTTGAAAAGTTAAAGTTTGTCAGCAAGACCAAAACTTCTTAAAACAAGTACACACCACCAGTACAGAGAGGGAAAGCCGACACAGTTCGTACACCTAAGTGCTCTTAATCATAGCAGGGGTCTTAGTAGGTGCTCTAATAAGGTATGCACCAGAAGGCCGATTTACATTCATCTCATAAAGATACAGAGGTTGTGGTATCAGAGACATTGTGATAACGTGATTTTATTAACTGGAAAATCAACATACCTGGATACACGTTTTACAGGAAAGACAGTAGAAACAATGGAGAGTGGAATAGTCATTTCTGTCAAGAATAGTCTTAAATGAACAGTAATTAAAATTCACACAAAGATCTTCTTTCCTGTTTACTTTGTATGCAAACCCAGAAAGCTCCTGTAATTAGAATTGGTGTGATAAATATAAGCCTGCGGGGCAAACTGAGGATTATGATAACCTGTTGATTGATGACATTATTCAAATGACTGTAAAGGGAGATATCGTAATTATAGGTGACTTCAACATACCGAATGTTAATTGGAACATCTCTAGTGCACTTACTTGCAAGAGCAGGCACTTAAAGGAGCATCTCTAAAACAGCTTGCTAAGTCATCAACCAGTGGAGATAAAATTCTATATTTAGTGATTACAATGGGGATCTGGTATCTGTAGGTAAAGTGGATTCCAGTGACCACCAATGCTTATGGCTCAACATAAAAATAGAATTCCAGCAAATATATACTATAACCAAGTATTAGATTTTTGAAAGATTACTTTTAAGCGAGTTCTCTGTTTCATATAAACATGAAGTTGGAAGATGCTTTTTCCTAATAATAATAATAATAATAATAATAATAATAATAATAATAAAAAGAACTATACTCGCGTTCCTCCTCACCTCCACCCCAACAGTGGCTCTCCCTGGCCTGCTTTATACTTCTTCCAAACAGGACATTGCCGCTGTAGCGGCTGATTGGCTGCAGCAGTCTTATGCCATTCTTTTGCATCACCATTTGGAAGTGAAAAACTCTGACTGGTGATGTAAGCAGAAGTACATGACCACTGCAGCCAATCTGTGACTGCAACGTTTGTAAGAAGAAGAAAGTAAATAGAAGACTGGAGAGACCCAGCACAAGCAGTTTACCATTTCATTTTTATATGAATGGAACAACTCATTTAAAGAAAATCAGGGTGGTACTTAACAAAACAGTAGAAGTCAGCAGTCAGGGCACTGAACAACCTGTTTCCTGGAAATGTAAAAAAAATGTAAAGTAGTGACTAATGTTTTGTTATGCTTAATAACACATACTTGTGATTGTAACAGTCGTGGTAATGGATCCGCTGGACCACCGCAAGCAATGGTGTAAGCCACGGCAGGAAGCGGAATCTAAGTAGGTCCCAGTCAGGTCGTTACCCCTGACGTGACTTGCTTGCGGTGGCAGCCGAGGTGTAGCGTGGTACAGAATCGTGAGACGTAGGCGTAGTCGGGGACAGGCGGCAAGGTCAGGGCAGGCGGCAAAGGTTCAGAGTAGATAAACGTAGGCAGAGGTCAGAACACACGGCAAGAAGGAAAATACTCAGGAATGCTTTCTCTAGGGCACGGAGGCAACAAAGTTCCAGCAGGAAAGTGACGTGGATCCATAAACTATATAGGGTCAGAGCCCGGCAATTACCAAATTACCAGCGTGCTGGCCATTTAAATTTACATGAACGAGTGCGCGCGTGTGCTAGGGGGCGCGCATGCGCATTCCGGCCGAAAGGGGAAGAGAGCAGGACAGCAGCATGGTCAGGTGAGTGGATGGGACGGGTGCGACCGCGGACAGTAGCACGGCCAGCAGTGCCACCCGTCCTCGTCGGGCGCCCACAGAAAGGGACACGGGTGCGACCGCGACCCGCGGACCGGGATGCGGCGCCACCCGTTAAAGTGATGCATCTTTACAACATGTATGTTACAATATTGGTCAGAAAGTATGGAATGAGTATGGTAACCTACACCTTATAGCTGCTGACAGCAGCCTGGACCAGAGATTACTCCAGTTCCAGCCATTTAAATGCTTATATCCTGTTTTAAGCAAAGCCGCAACATCTATAGAAGGTAGAAGTTCTCGACCCAATCAACAGATTCTCCCAATCTAGATTTCCGTCACCTAAATACATGGTAATCACCCCAATAGTGAGGACCCCTGTCAGAAACATCACACTGTTATGATTACTCTAATTAACCCTCTAAGTAAAACATATTGATCATCCTGACATATTGATCATCTGGACATTGCCCCCTGCTTCGATTGCCCCTTTTATTAAACCATCAATCCTATCAAGGGATATTGCTAGCCGATATAAGTATAACATTTAGGGTTATCGAAAGACTAAATAGGTGAAGTCAAATTAAATGGTAACAGTTTGTTTGGTCTTTCATTAACCCCTAATTTTATGCTTTTATTTTTATCCTTGTTACCACTGTTTATTTGTAAAAGCTGGGGGCTTTCAATACTACTATTATGTTGACTAGTCACAGTGGTGTAAGGATGAAAAGCCCTTGACAGCAGGTGATAAAAGATGTAGAGATGGAGTTAAGTTAAAGGAGTCATTGAACTGAGACTGCGCTATTGTAATTTGGTCTTTGACAAAGGTACTCACTCTCTTGGTCATTTCCTGTGGGCAATGTCCCCAGAAAAGGGTGGCAACTATGCGCGATTACAGTCACTCTGGAAAGATGGCTTATGGCAGATGGCATGGCCAAAGAAAAGTAAAGTACTGAAATTGGAAAATAGACTTTCAAGGATTCCTCCACTGATGTTAAAGGTTATAAGGACTATAAGGGCTAATTATGGCCTGAAATGTGTAATCATATTATATTAGCAGAATTTTACCTGCACGTCCATTCTCTGTCTGAAGTATATATTTTGATTAGATAGTGCTGATTTTTGGAGATTTGGTTCTACAATTGCACATATAGTATAAGGTTGATTTGTAAATCTTGGAATTCTTTATTTATTATTTTGGAAATATAATTGGACAATGTGGCCTCTTCACCATAATACAGTTGTGTGATTTCTTGGCTGGGAAGGTATCTTGGTTGGAAGGTTTCAGCACCTATCTGCTTTTCCCTTTGTCAAGTTGAAGATCACACAAAGGGTTGATTTTACCATAGTACCTGTGCTTGCATACACTTCGGAGTATAATTATAATATATTATAATGCTGGTGTTTTATATCTTCTACAGTATGTAACCTAAATCTCCCATAACTAGACCCATGATAAAGACTTACTACGCTTGCCATTTGCTATGTGATAAAGTATATTGAATCAGTTCCTCAGCCTCTGGTAGAATCATATTACTTCCTTTCCACAATGCCTATTGGGTAACCAACTCATATTTGAAGAACACTAACGGTGACATGTATGCAGGGCCGGACTGGGAATAAAAATCAGCCCTGGCACAAAGCCCCCAGCAGCCCACATACAATATCCGCTTACAAAATTTCCTTTGTTCTCGCACATCGCTATTTTCTACAATAAACTACACTATAAAGATGCTTTCACACGGACCGTTTTTGGTGCATTTTTCATGTGTTTTTGATGCGTTTTTGTGCAGAAAGGCAGAGCAGTTAATGCTGTACTTTTCTTCACAAAAAACACATCAAAAAATGCACCAAAACCGCTCTGTGTGAGAGCCCCCTACACACAAGCAAGAAAGAAAAAGTGGTGCAGAGAAACCCCTAATCACAGAGTCAGGTGTGCACTTGCTTTACAATCCGGGAGAAGCCCACACTGACACTACATAAGCACCAACATAACCTACAACGCCACCAATCACATCATCAGTAGTCAGGTCACCATCACATGAATACAGCACTGATAGAAGTAAAATTACCCCTGACAGCAGGGACTCACAGGAGATGTCATCTCTGATGGGAGTTGTTCTCGTCATCTTTTCTTTTCCATCTGGCCCAAACCTCCATGATGTCTTCCCTGATGAGTTGTTCCCTTCCTTTTTTTTCTCCGTCCAGTACAGCATGCAGTGTATTTTTCTAGTGGTCACTACTCGTCCCTGTAGAATTTACCACAAATACATCTTAGACTCCTCTCTTTTCCAATCCTTTCCTATCAATTCCCCAAACAGCGTATGTTAGACCCTAAAAATTAGAAATTAAAAAATGTCAGATAAGTGTCATGTAAATAGGTAGACCCCCATTAGGTAGGTAAACAGGGCCTTCCTCCATTAATTTGGTAGGTAGGCAGGACCTACCCCTATAATTAGCCAGGTAGCTGGGGCTGCCCCCAGCAAATAGCCAGGCCGCTGGGGCTGCCCCCAGTAATCAGCCAGGTCGCTAGGGCTGCCCCCAGTAATTAGTCAGCTGGGGCCAGTAATTAGCAGTCAGGGCCAGTATGTAGGCAGGAAGGGCCAGTATGTAGCCAGGGAGGGGCCACTAATAGGCAGGGCCAGTATATAGGTAGTAGGCAGACAGGGCAGTATATAGGCAGACAGGGCTGGTATATAGGTAGACAGGGCAGTATATAGATAGTCAGGGCAGTATATAGATAGACAGGGCAGTATATAAATAGACAGTGCAGGTATATAGGTAGACAGGGCAGTATATAGGTAGAAAGGGCTGGTATATAGGCAGACAGGGCAGTATGTAGGCAGACAGGCCTGGTATATAGGCAGACAGGGCAGTATATAGGTAGACAGGGCTGGTATATAGGCATATAGGGCAGTATATAGGCAGACAGGTCTGGTATATAGGTAGACAGAGCAGTATATAGGTAGAGAGGGCTGGTATATAGGTAGACAGGGCTGGTATATAGGTAGACAGTGCAGTATATAGGTAGACAGGGCAGTATATAGGTAGACAGGGCTAGTAGTTTCAAAAATAAAAATAAAAACAATACTAACCTGATGTCTCTGCTTCCTCTTCTGTCTTCCCCCAGAGCGGCCGCTGGCAGCAGAGCGCGGGCCGTGGAGCAGGCACGCGATGACGTCATCACATCGCGCACATGCCCCGCAGCCTCCTGGGAGCTGAACAGACAGGATCAGAAGATCCCAGCTGTTCAGCCTCGGCCGCTGCTTGCTCAGCGCGGTGCAGGCAGCGGCTGTGATGGCTGCATGGCTGGGTCGGTGACCCAGTATGGCGAGGGGGGCTAACGGTCCCCTGCCACAGGGATCCGGTCGCTAATGTGACAATTGTGGCCCCTGTACCGCGCCACAGACCGGCGCCAGGACTCGGAGCCCGCCGGGGGAAAACACTAGTCCCCTCGGCGGGTGATCCGAGCCAACCCTGCGGCCCGGACCCCAGCAGCCCACCGGGCAAATGGCCGGTTTGCCCTATGGGTAGTCCGGGCCTGCGTGTATGAAACCTGGCACCAACACACTAGTTTTAAATGACTTTAGAGAAGTGTAGAATGTGCCAGTATGTATGAAGATGTCTCACAGCACTCTACTGTATACTGTGGGAATTAGCTTCACAAATGGTAGGCAAACAAGCAAAATGTTGGAACAAAACGGAAGGGTTTATTGAAATGGCAGGAAAAATAAACAGGAACAAAACAGTTCATCAGAAGGCTTCACAGCACCCATTTAAACTCAAAAGGCCTGTCTCCAGCTTGTGTGGTGGTTCTTAGTCCACGCACAGAGCAGCAAGTATGTCTCTGTCCTGTTCCAGGGCACCTTTCTCTTGCTTCTGACAGCAGCACACTGTGGATAAAATGGCTTCCCAAATTCCTCAGGTACACTTTCTACACCTGATGTAGAAAGCTTTAAAGGCCTCAAGAGGCCAGTAAAGCACAGACCGGAATGTGGTAACTGTCTCCCACCCACGCCACAGCCGTTCCAGGAAAACAGCCCATTTTAGTCGCATGGCAGTTAGACCAACTATACAAATGTCAGTAACCAACCATTACTGACTAGGGCTGCTATATTCACCCAATGAGCCCTGAGACTTTAGTGGCACATACATTGCAGTTCCTCTGCTGCAACACAGATCTGTTCCGACGCCAACACAGGTTATCTGTCATGTTTTCATAGTAAAGTAAAAAGGCTTTTACTGCTGGATCTATTTTTATTTGTGGCTGCAATTTAGTTGCATGGAAAGGTCGTGGTTTACTGCCAGATCGGCCACCCTGACATCCCTGGAATTTCATCACTGAATACAGCAACCTGCTTGGCACATATCTGCCTTCTACTATTTTTCCTGCTGTTTGCCCACAATGCATGTTTCCCATTCTATGGCAAAATTTGTCTCACCCATACCACTTTGAAATTTGTAGAACAGTTATGTGTCAAACTATGGCACAATTGTACATTTCCCAACAAATTTTGGCAACATTTGTACAATACTGGCACAAACTCTTCCCTCACCCTCTCCCCCCTCCGCAAACTTGGTTCATTCAAAGGGATGTGTCTGGTGCAAGTTTGAGCATATGACTGTTCAGCTCCTCTCCTCTATCATATATGCTATATATCACAGAGCTCAGCTTCTTTCCTCTATTATATAACCCTATATATCACAGAGCTCAGCTTCTCTTCCTCTATCATATAACCCTACATATCACAGAGTTTAGCATCTCTCTTCTATCATACAACTCTATACATCACCAAGCTCACTGTCCCTCCTCTTTCATATAAACCTATACACTCACCGGCCACTTTATTAGGTACACCTGTCCAACTGCTCGTTAACACTTAATTTCTAATCAGCCAATCACATGGCGGCAACTCAGTGCATTTAGGCATGTAGACATGGTCAAGACAATCTCCTGCAGTTCAAACCGAGCATCAGTATGGGGAAGAAAGGTGATTTGAGTGCCTTTGAATGTGGCATGGTTGTTGGTGCCAGAAGGGCTGGTCTGAGTATTTCAGAAACTGCTGATCTCCTGGGATTTTCATGCACAACCATCTCTAGGGTTTACAGAGATTGGTCCGAAAAAGAAAAAACATCCAGTGAGCGGCAGTCCTGTGGGCGGAAATGCCTTGTTGATGCCAGAGGTCAAAGGAGAATGGGCAGACTGGTTCGAGCTGATAGAAAGGTAACAGTGACTCAAATAGCCAAATAGCCACCCGTTACAACCAAGGTAGGCAGAAGAGCATCTCTGAACGCACAGTACGGCGAACTTTGAGGCAGATGGGCTACAGCAGCAGAAGACCACACCGGGTGCCACTCCTTTCAGCTAAGAACAGGAAACTGAGGCTCCAATTTGCCCAAGCTCATCGAAATTGGACAGTAGAAGATTGGAAAAAAACGTTGCCTGGTCTGATGAGTCTCGATTTCTGCTGCGACATTCGGATGGTAGGGTCAGAATTTGGCATCAACAACATGAAAGCATGGATCCATCCTGCCTTGTATCAACGGTTCAGGCTGGTGGTGGTGGTGTCATGGTGTGGGGAATATTTTCTTGGCACTCTTTGGGCCCCTTGGTACCAATTGAGCATCGTTGCAACACCTTGTGGAATCTATGCCACGAAGAATTGAGGCAGTTCTGAAGGCAAAAGGGGGTCCAACCCGTTACTAGCATGGTGTACCTAATAAAGTGGCCGGTGAGTGTATATCACAGAGCTCAGTTTCGCTCCTCTATAATATAACCCTGCATATCACAGAGCTCAGCTTCTCTCCCTCTTTTATATAACCCTATATATCACAGAGCTCAGCTCGACTCCTTTATCATATAACCCTATATATCATAGAGCTCAGCTCCTCTCCTCTATCATATAACCCTATATATCACAGAGCTTGGCTTCTCTTCCCTATCATATAACCCTGTATATCACAGAGCTCAGCTTCTCACCCTCTATCATATAACTATATCAGGTGGATATATTGTACAAATATTTGGCCCTAGTGCTCGAAGACAAAAAGGAACAAATAGGAAAGGGGGGACAGAAACAGGTGCACCACTATAGTGTAGTAGGTTAAATAAATATAAATAATTCCAATTTCAATCAGAACTTCTCACCTAAGCCAGTTTTACTATGAAATGGTACAACACATTTGTGAGTTTGAAATCCACGATCCAGCTGCTGTGTACTCCCAAGGGCACTCCTACTCCGCACAGTGAAGCTCAGAGGAATAAAATGTTTGCATAAAAGTTTGCTGTCTACTGTATTAAACTGCCGATATGGAGGTTCTATAGCGCTAAGATCCAGGAATAAGTACAAAGGATCTTCCTTATCCGCTTTAGATCAAAATAATTTATTTCTATTACATTAAAACATTATAAAATTAAATAAAAAGGCCACTACTCTACGCGTTTCGCACGCTTGTTAACGTCTTCATCAGGAGTGATAAACCAAATGGCTAATGTCCGTTTATATACTACTAAATTTGCAAAAAAAAACAGAAATGGAATATTTCATTCTAATATGTGTTACAAGCTATCATAAATGACATCATCCCCGCAGGCTTAATTACAATACCTCAATATTAGTTTTTTTAGAAAAGATACAAATACATTAAATACAAAATTAATACTTAAAAACATGTATGATTACCTTTCATTGTGCGCAGGACAGGAAATGGAAGTCGCCACCATGTGGGGAGCACATCCGCCCTCAGTGCTCAGACACCGCCGCGCTAGTGCGCATGTTTCGTGCCCTAAGTTGCAAATAGTACGGGAGCATACAGTTTAAACTTGATATATATAACCACGATATCCGAAAAACTTAATTTAGAATATAAAACCTATTTTATTATAATCCTATTTATCCAATTAACGCACCCGTAACTCCTCACTGGGGTCCCTGCCGGGGACGGGTAGCGGCGGTGGTCGCGGGACGAGCTACGGGCGCACTCGTTCTGATTACTTAACTGACTGTGCTCCTGTCCCATCTGCACCCTCTGCCGGCCGAGGCACGCGTGCCCGCTCCCTAGGGCGCGCACGCTCGTTCTTGTAAATTTAAAAGGCCAACGCGCCGGTAATCGGCTCTATGTCGGGCGCTGCCCCTATTTATTGGTTCGGTCCACGGTACTTCTTTGCTGGATCTATGTTGCCCCGTGCCTTAGAAAAAGCGTTCCTTAAGTGTGTTCTTGCCTTGCCGTGTACCTGACCTCTTGCTACATTTCCCGACTCCGAACCTTTGCTGCCCGCCCCGACGTACTTGCCTGTCCATGACTATGGTTTTCGTCTTACGATTCTGTACCTCGCTGTACCTCGGACGCCACCGCAAGCCCGCTGCGTCTGGGGTAGCAACCTGGTAGGACTCCCGCCACAGCAAGTCTATCCCGCTTTGCGGCGGGCTCTGGTGAAAACCGAGACCTACTTAGAATCTACTCCCTGGCGCGGTTGTTGCCATCGCTCGCGGTGGTCCAGTGGATCCACTATCCCGGCCGTTACAGTTAGATCCAGCCATGGATCCTGCCAAGGTGCCCCTGCCAAGTCTTGCGAATCTTACGACCATCATAGCCCAGCAGTCGCAGCAGATCGTGCAACAGGCACAGCAATTGGGCCAGCTGTCCGCCATGATGCGACAACTCCTTGCGTCCCAGCAGCAGCAACCGTCTTCTTCGCTGGTGGCTCCATTTCCTCTGGCAGTCCTGCTGGCAACCATGGGTCTGAAGCTTCGTCTACCATTACCCACCAAGTTCGACTGGGACCCGAAGCTTTGCAGGAGGTTCATTACCCAGTGCGCCATGCACATGGAGCTGATGGCCGACCAGTTCCCCACGGAAAGGTCAAAGGTGGCCTTTGTGATGAGCCTGCTATCCGGAAAGTACCTGGCTTGGGCAACACCACTCTAGGACCGGAACGACCCTGTGACAACGGACCTACAGGCCTTCCTCACGGAATTTTGCAGCGTCTTCGAGGGACAGTGCGTGCGTCTTCTGCCGAGACAGCGCTCCTGAACCTACGCCAGGGTGACTCCTCCGTAGGTGACTATGCGGTCCAGTTCCGCACCCTAGCATCTGAGCTCTCCTGGAATGAAGCCGCCCTCTGTGCCACATTCAAGAAGGACCTGTCGTGCAGGGTTAAGGAAGCACTTGCAGCTAGAGATCTTCCATCTTCCCTGGGCGAACTTATTCACCTGGCCACTCGCATAGACGTGTGTTTCACCGAGAGACAGGAGGAGCTCCGCCAGGAGAGGGACTCGGCACGCTCCCGCCGACTGCCTCGTCTGGCTCCTGTATTCCAGAGGTCTCCACCGAGGAACCAATGCAGGTGGACGGAGCCCACTTGTCTGAGCAAGAGCTATCCCGCCGTCGGGCGGAGAATCTTTGCCTCTACTGCGCCAGTCCGGACCATTTACGCAGAAGCTGTCCGCATTGTCCCCAGTGCTCGGGAAACACTCGCACCTAGGAATTAGGTGCTAATTCTCCCTCTCCGTGACTGATGATACCGGTGGAGGTCACTACTGACGTCGGCCTCTCCTCCGGGTTCCTGCCTTTCTTGATTCCGGGTCAGCCGGAAACTTCATTCATGCCTCCCTGGTAACCCGATATTGCCTGCTGGTGGTTCCTCTGGAGAAGCCTCTGGTGATTTCCTCGGTCAGTGGGGAACTTCTTAGTGACTCCATTCGGTACATAACTCATCCTGTGTCTCTCCACGTGGGGGTACTGCACAAGGAGAAGATCTCATTTCATGTGCTGTCTTGGTCTTCCTCGGCGATCCTTTTGGGGCTTCCCTGGCTGCAGCGTCTTGACCCTACGCTCGACTGGAGGAAAGGCGAGGTCCTGCGTTGGGGGCCGGAATGCCAAGATCTCTGTCTGACGCCCGGTGTATACCTCTTCTCCACAGTTGAACCATAAAACAAAAATAGGACCGGGCGCTCGTCCGCAGCAAATAAATCCTCGTGCGGTGGCAACGTAGGATAAAGAATATATTTATTTCATTAAAAACACAAATAGCATAACGCGTTTCGTGCTAAAAAGCACTTCCTCGGATGCTGTAATGTTACATACATAGTAGAAAAAGCAAACACTGTTTATATACCTAATTCTTAACTTTGTGATTGGCTGGTAAGCTTACAACCAATCCTGGTGCTTGTTGGAAGAAAAAAAAAATCGAGAGAGTACAGAGGAAGCCAATGAATACAAGTAAAATTATTTAAAAATGAGGGCTATAATAAGAAAAAATTCTATAGGTTGAGCAAAATGGCGGGGAATTCGTAATATCCAATTAAAATTAGAGCTACTCCGTGTCTGTATTTGCTCTATGGGAGGCATCTTAGCCAATTAAATTGAGAAACCTACAAACATTACAGGTATTCAAAGAGAAGACGCCTATGTGCAGGTAGGCTAAAATCACTGCGTTCTAAATAGAGAGCGCAAATAAAAAAAAAAAAAGTTACGAACGTGACACAGTGAAAGAAACGTGCGTACTGATATAAAGATAATAAAAAGTGACTAAATATGGAATTCTTAAGTAATTAACATGTAGAAAGCGCTGCAAAAACAGTAAACAAAAAAAAAAAAAGTGCACCCGACATATACTGAGACTGAACAGCCAATAAATGATCTCGATACAAAATATAAACCAATGATAAACAGAGAGACAGAATGGCATCGGGATATAACCCGAAGTTGCTTAGTGCTAAATATAAAGATACAGTTGCTCTACAAGCCTCTGCCAGGCCTGCCTACAGAGTACCAGGACTTTGGGGACGTGTTCTTGGAAAAACAGGCGGAGACGCTGCTGCCCCAATCGGCCCTATGATTGAACGATAGACCTCCTCTCAGGTACTAGTACCCCTCGGGGGAGGGTCTACCCGTTAGCTGTGCCAGAGACTCATGCCATGTCGGGCTAGATACAGGAGAATTTTCAGAAGGGCTTTATCCGCAAGTCCTCCTTGCCAGCCAGAGCTGGGTTCTTCTTCTTACAGAAAAAGGAGGGCTCACTTCTTCCGTGTATTAATTACTGAGGGCGAAACAAAGTCCCGGTACAGAACCACTACCCCCTACCACTGGTCTCTGAGGTCTTTGAACGACTCGGGGGTGCCAAGGTGTTTACCAAGTTGGACTCTACCGGGGGCCTACAACCTTATCAGAATTCGAGAGGGAGACGAGTGGAAAACGGCCTTCAATACTTGTGACGGGCATTTTGAATATCTCGTGATGCCCTTTGGGCTATGCAATGCCCCAGCTGTATTTCAGGAATTCGTTAATGACGTCTTCAGGGACCTTCTTTACACCTGCATCATAGTATATCTGGATGAAATCCTGATTTTTTTCTCCAGCCCTCCTGACCCATCAGGTACAGGTGCGCCAGGTTTTGCGACGTTTGCATAACAACCGACTGTATGCCAAGCTGGAGAGGTGTTTGTTCCACCAGTCCAGCCTGCCATTCCTCGGGTATATAGTCTCCAACTGGGGTCTACAGATGGACCCAGCCACGACCCGTTGGCCTTCAGGCGATACAACGCTTTCTGGGGTTCGCCAATTATTACCGGCAATTCGGTCACCATTTCTTTACATTGGTGGCTCCCATCGTGGCTCTCACTATGAAGAACGCGAATCCAAAATGTTGGCCTCCGGCAGCTGAAAGAGCATTCTCTGAACTAAAAACAGCTTTTTCCTCTGCACCTATCTTGGTCCGTCCTGATTCTGAGAAAACCTTCTCCCTAGAGGTGGATGCCTCTTCCGTGGGGGCGGTGGCGGTCCTTACAAAGAAGGGCCGGAAAGGCAAGACTCTCACGTGCGGTTTCTTTTCCAAGACCTTCTCGCTGGCGGACCCGAATTATGCCATTGGAGATCGGGAAATGTTGGCCATCAAGTTAGTTCTGGAGGAGTGGCGACATTTGCTGGAGTGGGCTCGTCATCCTTTTGAAATCTACACTGACCACAAGAACCTCCAGTACCTCCAGAGGGCCTGGCGTTTAAATCCTTGCCAGGCCAGGTGATCCCTCTTTTTCTCCCGTTTCGACTTCAAGATCCACTTCCGACCTGCTGAGAAAAATGTCAAGGCGGTTGCTCTGTCCCGTGCTTCTGACATTGCCGGAGAAGAACCAGTATCTCATCATATCATTTCCCCTGAACGGCTGGTCCACATGGCTCCAGCAGATCTTCGAAGTGTGCCACCGGGCAAGACTTACGTACGTCCGGTGCTCAGGAGTAGTGTTGAGCGATTACGTTGGCCATCGACATCGGTCGATGGTCGATAGTCGACCATCATCGACAAGATATTCGATGGTCGATGATAGATGATCGCCGATGACCATTAAAGTCTATGGGAGAGAAACAACACATTCATTCTTACACCCAAAAAGGGGCTGGAGAAGCTGGAATTAACACCCCAAACAGTCAAATGGATACGTGCTACATCTTAGGCAAAACACTTAGCTTAAAAAAGCCACAGAAAAAAAATCAACACCATTCACTATCCCTGTCTTGCACCACAGCATGAGCCTTTAAACCTGCATGACCCACAAATTAAAAAGTGCCAGAAGTCAGTATGATTTGAACCATCATTTTACTTAAAACTGGACATTGAATATCCCTGCCCTGGAAGGCAGCATGAGCCCCAAAACCTGCATGACTCCCGATTTAAAAAGTGCCGGAAAAAAGGAGTCTTTCAACCACCATTTTAGTTTCACTGGACTTTAGATATCCCTGCCCTGGGCCACAGCATGAGCCCCAAACCTGCATGACCCCAGTTTAAAAAAGTGCGGAAAAGGAGTCTTTCAACCACCATTTTAGTTTCACTGGACATTGACTATCCCTGTCCTGGGCCACAGCATGAGCCCAAACCTGCATGCCCCCAGATTAAAAAGTGTGGGAAAAAAAGGAGTCTTTCAACCCCCTTTTTAGTTTCACGGGGACATTGACTATACCTGTCCGGGGGCCACAGCATGAGCCCCAAACCTGCATGACCCCAGATTAAAAAGTGTCGGAAAAAAGGAGTCTTTCAACCCCCATTTTAGTTTCACTGGACATTGACTATACCTGTCCTGGGCCACAGCATGAGCCCCAAACCTGCATGACCCCAGTTTTAAAAAGTGCCAGGAAAAAGGGGGTCTTTCAACCACCATTTTAGTTTCACTGGACATTGATATTACCTGCCCTGGGCCACAGCATGACCCCCAAACCTGCATGACCCCAGATTAAAAAGTGCCGGAAAAAGAAGTCTTTCAACCCCCATTTTAGTTTCACAAATTGGACTATACCTGCCCTGGGCACAGCATGAGCCCCAACCTGCTTGACCACAGATTAAAAAGTGCCAGAAAAAGGAGTCTTTCAACCACCATTTTAGTTTCATGGACATTGACTATCCCTGTCCTGGGCCACAGCATGAGCCCAAAACCTGCATGACCCCAGATTAAAAAAGTGCCGGAAAAAAGGTAGTCTTTTAACCACCATTTTTAGTTTCATGGACAATTACTGTCTTGTCCTGGGTTAGCGCTTGCCCTCCGATGAGTGCGACCAATTGGACTTCACTTGGAAATACTGGTGGTAAACGCCCCTGTTCCCACCAGGTGCCCTTTTTCTTGCATTCTTTTTCTCATTTTACTCAAGTGCTGGGGAAATTGTCTCTGTATTTGTTCTCTGTCGTGTTTCCATACTCCATGTCCTTGAATAACTTACATTGGTCAAGTTTTCCTGTACCTCCCTTGTACAATTCAGAGGAATTTTTTTACCAGCTATTTTGTACATGCAGTTTTTTAGTAGTTTAATTCTTAGAAAACACATTTTTAAATAGGATGGAATCCCACCATGTCTTTTTTCTCTTTTTTTAGTTGTATTAAATGGGTTGTCTCATACAGGGATTGATAGAAATTGTTAAAGTTCTTGCAAAAACAAGTCATTTTGCAATATGTGTCCATTAACAGTGTCCTACCTATTCCTGTTTCTGACAGCCCCATCACCCTTGAGCCACTCTTGACAATTGGGGAAAAACAAATGTCTGTTAGAAACACATTTTTTTATAATGGGAAAACTGTAGTCTAGCTGATTTCACAGCAAAATGCCCCCAAAAATTCAAAACATGACCCATGAGCCACTTTTGACAATTTGTGAAGAACAAATGTCTGTTAGAAAACAAATTTTTTTTATATTGGACCTATAGTATAGCTGCATGTCACAGCAAAATGCCCCAAAATTCAAGATGACCCTTGAGCCACTTTGGACAATTTGTGAAGAACAAATGTCTGTTAGAAAAAACATTTTTTTATAATAGGACCTGTAGTATAGCTGCATGTCACAGCAAAATGCCCCAAAATTCAAGCATGACCCTTGAGCCACTTTGGACAATTGTGAAGAACAAATGTCTGTTAGAAACAATTTTTTTTATAATAGGACCTGTGGTATTGCTGCATTTCAAAGCAGCATGACCCAAAAAAATTATAAAAATGACTTCTCAGCCATGTTAAAAATTGTGAGGGAGAAATGTCACTTAGAAGCCAACATTTCTGTTCCAAAGGACCATGATTATTGCTGTAATCTCACAGCAACATGCCCCCAAAAGATTATAAATATGACTTCTCAGCCACTTTTAAAAAAATTGTGATGAGAAATGCACTTAAAAGCCACATTTCTGTTCCAAAGGACCATATTATAGCTGTATTTCACGCAACATGCCCTCAAAAACCATTGACAATGTGAAAAACTTCTAAAGATAAAGTGAGTAAATGGAATACGGTGTTGTCATGAAACCTTGCTGTCTTTTACAGTCTCCTCACAGCAAAACCAGCAAATGAACTGTTGGGGAAAAGAGAATAAAAATTGCAGTAAGAAATGATCATTTTCTAAAAAAGTTTTCAAGGGACCATTTCTGTTTGAAGAGGAATGTGAAGTAGACCGGAAAACTAATCGGTGACCTTGGCAATTGGGGCCACAACATCATCAGAGATCCATCCCTGATTCATCTTGATGAAAGTCAAACGATCCACATTATCTGTGGAAAACCGGATGCGTTTGTCTGTAATGAATCCTCAGCTGTGCTGAGGTCCGCTCAGATATGACACTGGCTGCTGGGCAGGACAACACCTCTATGGCGTGGCGAGCGAGCTGGGCCATTCGCCCATTTTGGATACCCAGAAGTCTATTGGGTCCGGAAAAACACATCCAAAAACATGGGTTTGTTGAGACGCAGATAGTCGGGACCATGATCTTAAGCTGGTCTCTGTGTGTTGGATGTGTGCCCTGCATTGCATGCATTGGTGAGGTGGTAAATAAAGATTGCCAGAGGTCACCCATTAGGCTTCTGCCACCTTGCCTGCTGCTGCCGCCAGCCTTACTTGGCACTCTACTGCTGTCACGTCGTGATGTTGTTCCACCGTTACATTTGGGGGAAAACGTAAAGCAGACTCAACAGATGTCTGCAGTTGATCTTTCAGCAAGGTCTCCATTTCCTGCATTTTACTTCTATTTGGGTGGGTGGAAGGAATGTGTGATTTTTGTTTTTTTACCGGGGATCCAGGGGGGGGGCCACCAGTATACTGTTGTTCATTTTGATGGCCTTAATGCGAGGATCATGTTGGAGGAAATGGGGGCATCCAAGCACTCATGTGAGAGATGGAGCCTTGATTTCCCAAGCCTCTGGGTCGAGGGGCACTAGCAAACTGATCTTCCTCATTTCCTCCTCCGCCTCAAAATTGTGCCAACCTCTTTCCAAGGCAGGGACGTCGGTAAGTCGGTGTATAGGAATACCTCCTCCTCCTCTTTTCCCCCTCCTCCTCCTCCGCTGGCTCCGGCACAGCTTCAAACACAGCCCTGACTTGCCTGAGATGATGCACGCTGGGGAGCTGATGCGCCACCTTGCACTAGCTCTGGACCCCGAACCACTGCCTAATGAAGACGATGAAATTGTGAAACTGTCGGGACTTGTGGATTTGACGGAGAGAAAGGCTCCATGTCCGCATCTGTGTCCGTCTCCTCCTCAGTCGCTGGCGGGACCTGTTGTTTCAGAGTGTCCAACGATCGTTCCAGAACTAAGATCTCCACAATGCTCATGCTGACAAGGGCATTGTCCGCACTGACCCTTTTGGTGGCTTCTTCAAAATGGCAAGGATGGTGCAGAGCTCTTTCACCTGCCTCCCTCTCGGTGGGGTCAACACCCCGAGGTCCGCACCGTGCTTGTCAGGCCATGTGTCACTTCGTACTGCGTTTCTGCTGCCACAATCGCTGGAGCATGTGGAGGGTGGAGTTTCCAGCGTGTTGCCACGTCAACAATGAGACGGTTGACGGGGGGGGCCGAGCTGACGCTGCAACGCATCCAGGCGGGCGAAGCAGGGTTGCGAACGGCGGAAGTGCAAAATTAGACTTCGAGCCTTCCTCAGCAGGCAATCCAGACCCGGGAAGCTCTTGAGACATTTCTGGACGACAAGGTTCATGACATGTGCCAGGCAAGGGAAGTGCTCCAGCCTACCGATCTTAAGGGCGGCCAGCAGATTTCGCCCGTTATCGCACACCACCTTGCCTGGCAAAGGTTTGGGCACCGAGCCAGCGCTCGGTCTCGTTGCGGAGAGCGTCCACAGCTCCTGACCTGTGTGTGGACGGTCTCCAAGACAGATTAATTTCAACACGGCCTGTTTTCCTGGGCACGTGATGCCACCAGAGGCCTTGGGGGAAAGAACCCTGCACCATCCCTGCGGTTTTGAAGAGCGTGCGCCGAGCCTGAGAGCCAGTCACCCCAGAGACATCCCCCCAGCTCACCCAGTGAGCTGTTTACAAAGATTTTAGCGGGGCCTTGGCGTGCTACTAGTCCATGTGTCGGCGGTGATGAATTTTCCGGCCACAGATGCGACAACGCGCTTGAAATTTTAGATGACACGTGGCTGGCCAGGGCAGGGACGGCTTTTTTTGGGAAAGAAATGCCTGCTCGGCATCTGGTATTGGGGGCAGGCAAGGGCCATGACATGGCAGAACCCATCGGTGTCCACCAGACGGAAGGCAACATTTACAAGGCCAAAAGCCTGGCAATGCCGTCATTCAGGCTTTTAGCTTTGGGATGGTTTGGGTTAAAATGTTTCTTCTGCTCCCAAACCTGGAAGACAGAAGGCTGGCTGCTAGACAGGCCACTGTACGGCGTGTAGGTCGTAAAACTGGCGGAAGGAGAAGGGGTAGGATGGGTTTCTGGTGCTGGTGGTACTCGGGCGACGGTGGAGGCTGAAGCGGAGGTGATCCCTGATCATGACTCTGAGAGACTTTGGGGAGCTGAGGAACGCTTGGTGGTGGCGGAGGGGAGGAGGCGGAGACAGAGGGTGTGACGTGGTTGGAGGCCGGCGTCGGTCTGGCCTTTTTTGGCCAAGTGTTGCCTCCATTTCAACTCATGCATTCGCTTCATGTGACTAGACATGTTGGTGGTGGTTAACCACCTAAGGTTCTTGCCTCTACATATGCGTTTATGGCAAAGGCGGCATTTTGACATCGCTGGGTGTAATCAGGGCTTGCTCAAAGAAGGCCCGGCTTGAGAGGGTCCTGGGACTTTTTGACGGCGATAAGCGAGGAGCGAGGTTTGCGCGGACCGTGGCTGGCGGAATCATATCAGCGGACTTCCGCGACTGCCCTCTCCCTTTTTTAGGCGGGACCCGTACTGACACTACCCCATCGTCTTCCTCCTCGCTTGGATCCGCAATGTCGTCATCATCATCATCAACACAGGTGACTTCGTCGTCCTGATATTCTGCATCCAGGATCTGCGGGCTACAAGCTAGAGGGACTGCAAGGCGTTGCCCACCGCCGGGATTTTTGCCGATTGACCCGGGTTCCTTCTCCTCCTTGATGGCATTTAGTAACTGGGCGTCAGAGCAGAGAAAAACTTCCTCTTTGGCCTCTTGATCTTTTTAACATGCCTTCTGACCCCAACCGCATTTTGTCATCAAAGAGGTCTTCAGAAAATGGATTATCCCCAGTGGTGGGTACACGAGTTGACATTTGGGCTGCTTCATGTTGGACGGATGCGGTGATGTGATTGACGACATTTGTGGGCCCTGACTGGGAGGACGAGGAGGTAAGACTGCTGGATGCAGGTTGCATTAACACTGAAGGACAGATTGGGGACGCTGTTAGTTACTGAGATTCACAGAGCCCTGACCCAGCGATGACAGGCCTGACGGTCCTGCAACTGACGATTCCGCTGGCATGGTGTTGTCGCCAGCACTGGAGGAGCACCTTCTCTTGTACCTCTACCTCCCTGTCCTACCCCCTCTTTGCTCGCTTACCACCTGAAATTTTGCTCCAGTTCAGAAATATAAAATTTGAGAAGGTATAGAGAGTTTTCGAAAGCCTCTTATTTAAAGACGGCAAATCACAGCAATTCTTTAAATCCTCCAAATCAAAACAAAATTGCTGTATTCAAATATAACTGCCAAAGTAGATCTATCAACAAAGCTGGCTTGCGCCAAAGTTTAAAAAAACACGTATCTGAAATGTATTCGGATAATAAAAGGTATAGTTGGCACCTATCAATTCACCTCTGGTGGACTACAAAATTGCTGTATTCAAATTTAACTGCAAAATAGATCATCATCAATGCTGGCCCGCGCCAAAGTGAAGAAACACGTATCTGAAATGCATTGGATAATAAAAGGGATTTTTGGCACTATCAATTCACCTGTGGTGACTTAAAATTGCTTTATTAAAATTTAACTGAAAAGTAGATCTATCAACAAAGCTGGCCTGCGAAAAAGTGAAAAAACACATATCTAAAATGAATAAGGATAATAAAGGTATTTTTGGCACCTATAAATTTCACCTGTGGTGACACAAAATTTGCTGTATTCAATTAAGTGAAAAGGTCCCTCAATGAACAAAGTGTAGTGCGGCAAGTAAAAAAAAACACGTTTCTGTAATGATTGGAAAAAAAAGATATTTTTTGGCACTATCAATTCCCCTGGGGTAATACAAATTGCTGGTTTAAAAATTTAAACTGCAAGGTGGCTCTATCAAAAAATTTGGGACTGGGCAAAAGTGCAAAAAACACGTATTGTAATGTATTCGGTAATAAAAGGTATTTTTTTGGCCCCTATCAATTCACCTTGGGACTAAAAAAATTGCGTATTCACATTTAAGTGAAGGTGTCTCAAGAACAAAGTGTAGCGCGCCAAAGACAAAAAACACGTATCTGAAATGTATTGGATAATACAGGTTTTTTTGGCCCCTTTCAATTCACCTGGGGACTAAAAAATTGCAGTATTCAATTTAAGTGAAAGGGGCCCTAAATAAACAATGCTGTAGTGCGAAAAAGTAAAAAAACCCCGTATCTTAATGTATTCGGATAAAAAAAAGGTATTTTTTGGACCTATCAATTCCCCTGTGGTGATACAAAATTGCAGTATTCACATTTAAGTGCAAGGTGCCTCAGAACAAGCTGTAGTGTGCCAAGTCAAAAAACATGTATTGAAATTTTTGGGTAATACAAGGTTTTTTTGTCCCCTTTAAATTCCCCTGTGGTGACTACAAAATTGCAGTATTCACTTTTTAAGTGCAAGGTGCTAAAAGAACAAAGCTGTAGGGGCCCCAAAGTAAAAAAAACATGTATCTGTAATGTTTTCGGATAATAAAAGGTGTTTTTGGCCCCTTTCAATTCACCGTGGTGACTACAAAAATTGCGTATTCCATTTAAGTGCAAGGTGCCTAAATGAAAAAATGGGAGCGCCAAAGACAAAAAAACCGTATTGAAATGTTTTCGGATAATACAAGGTATTTTTGGCCCCTTTAAATTTATTGTGGTGACTAAAAAATGTGTTTTCAATTTTAAGTGAAAGGGGTGTCTCAAGAACAAAGCTGTAGAGCCCCCAAAGTCAAAAACGTATCTGAATGTATTGGTTTAATTAAAGGTTTTTTTTGGCCCCTTTAAATTCCCTGTGGTGACTAAAAATTGCGTATTCCTTTTAAAAGTGCAAGGTGCCTAAAGAACAAAGTGTAGTGCGCAAAGACAAAAAACACGTATCTGAAATTATTCGGATAATTTAAAAGGTTTTTTTGGGCACCTTTAAATTCCCCTGTGGTGACTAAAAAATTGAGTATTACTTTTAAAGTGAAAGGTGATCAATAAAAAAAGCTGTAGGGGGCGCCAAAGTCAAAAAACAGTATCTGTAATGTTTTCGGATAAAAAAAGGTTTTTTTTGGCACTATCAATTCCCCTTGGTGATACAAATTGAGTATTACTTTTAAAGGCAAGGGGGCTCAATGAAAAAAAGCTGTGGGCCAAGTAAAAAAAACATGTATCTAAAAATTTATTCGGTAATACAAGGTTTTTTTGTCACCTTTAAATTCACCTTGGTGACTAAAAAATTGCGTATTCACATTTAAGTGCAAGGTGCCAATGAACAAAGCTGTAGTGCGCCAAGTAAAAAAACATGTATCTGTAATGTATTCGGATAATAAAGGTTTTTTTGGGCACCTTTCAATTCACTGTGGTGACTCAAAAATTGCAGTATTCCATTTAAGTGCAAGGTGCCTAATGAAAAAAGCTGTAGTGCCCCAAAGAAAAAAAAAAACATGTATCTGTAATGTATTCGGATAATAAAAGGTTTTTTGGCCCCTTTCAATTCACCTGTGTTGACTAAAAAATTGCGTATTCACATTTAAGTAAAAGGTCCCTCAATGAACAAAGTTAGTGCGCCAAGACAAAAAACACGTATTGAAATGTATTGGATAATACAAGGTTTTTTGGCACCTTTAAATTTTCATTGTGGGACTAAAAAAATTTGTGTTTCACTTTAAGTGCAAGGTGTCTCAATGAACAAAGCTGTAGAGCCCCAAAAGTAAAAAAACACGTATCTGAAATGTTTGGATAAACAAGGTTTTTTTGGGCCCCTTTCAATTCACCGGGTGCTACAAAACAGTTTTTACTTTAAGTGCAAGGTTGCCTCAATGAAAAAAGCTGAGTGCGAAAAAAGAAAAAAAAACTATCTGAAATCTTTGGATAATACAAGGTTTTTTTTGGCCCCTTTAAATTCCCCTGTGGTGACTAAAAAAATTGCGTATTCACATTTAGTGCAAGGTGCCTCAAAAACAAAGCTGTAGGCGAAAATAAAAAAACCCGTATCGAAATGTATTCGGAAATAAAAGGTATTTTTTGGCACCTATCAATTACCTGTGGTGACTACAAAATTCAGTTTCAATTTAAGTGCAGGTGCCTCAATGAAAAAGCTGTAGGGGCCCCAAAGTCAAAAAAATGTATCTGAAATTTATTCGGATAATACAAGGTTTTTTTGTCACCTTAATTCCCCTGTGGTGACTACAAAAAAGCAGTATTAAAATTTAATTTAAAGGTGCCTCAATAAAACAAAGCTGAAAGTGCCCCAAAAGGGAAAAAAAAACAGTATCTGTAATGTTTTTCGGTTTAAAAAAAGGTGTTTTTGGAACCTTTAAATTCCCCTGTGGTGACTACAAAATTGCTTTTATTCCTTTTAAATTTGCAAGGTCCCTTTAAAGGAAAACAAAGCTGTAGTGCCCCAAAAGTAAAAAAAACACGTATCTAAAATTTTATTGGGATAATTTAAAGGGTTTTTTTGGCACCTATAACCCTGTGTGACTACAAAATTGCTGGATTTTTTAATTTTAAACTGAAAGGGGGGATATATCAAAAAAGGTGGAAGGGGGAAAAAAAATTAAAAAATGAAAAAACCTGTTAAAAAGTAAAATGATAAAAAAAAGTGGATTTTTTGAACCTAAAAAAGAGACCTGCATTTAAATAAAAAAAGATGTTTTTCCCAAATATAAGTTCGGGCCCTGCCAATACCGGGAAAATATTTCAATAAAAAAATTGTTAATAATAAAGCTATTGCAGTCAATGCTACACTAAAAATTTAAAAAAACAGGGGAAATTTTATGGACAAAGGGGAAAACCGCAAATGGGACATAAAAAATTTGGAAAAAAGATTACTCCCTAATAGAAAACTTAAAAAAAATTTGAGGTTCTCATTTCACATTTTTGGGGCCAAAAATGTTAAGCCCACCTCCCAATATAAAGGGGGGACCTCAAGTGCAGGTGGGCCCTTACGCTTTTGGGTCCCCTTTTTGGGGTTTCCTAAAAAAGCCCTTTAAAAACTTAGGGAGCAAAGATCCCTGCTTCAAAAAACTGAAAGGTTTTAAAAACCGGGGGAAAGTGGGGGGGGGTGCAAACCCCAAAAAATGGAAAATCCCAATCCCCCTTTAATATTAAAATAAAAAAAAACTTTTGGGTTTTTGCACAGGGAAAAAAAACTTTGTTTAAAAAAACAAATGCAAAATGGTGTGGCAGCAATTCATTAGACTTTACAAATTCAAAAAAACAGTGGCACATTATGGAAAGGGAAAAAACCTTTCAAAGGGACTTTGGGAAAAAATTTGGAAAAAGCATTATGTTTAACTAGAATAAGGGAAAAAAATTGAGGTTCTCATTTCCCACACTTTTGGAAAAATGTTTAACCCCAAACCCCCCAAATTCATAAAGGGGACTTAAAGTGCAGGTGGGCCCTACGCTATTGTAACCCCCTTTTGGGGTTTCCTATTTTTTAATGTTTTATGAATTGTTTCCACCCCCAGTGTGCTTTTTGTTTTTTCAAACAAATTTTTTCCTTTGTGAAAAACCCAAATTTTGTTTTTTTTTATATATATGTAGGGAGGAGGGGGGGGTAGTCCCCAATTTTGGTGTTTGAAACCCCACCCATTTCCCCCAGGTTTAAAAACCTTTGCGGTTCTTTGAAGCAGGTATCTTCGCTCCCTAAGGTATCCCGGGTCTGAATAGGCCCCAAAATAGAGGTGACAATAGCGTAGGCCCCAACCCTTGCACTTGGGGTCCCCTTGATGTTTGGGGGGTTTGGGTTTTAAGTTTTTTGGCCAAAAGTGTAAAATGAAAACCCTCAATTTTTTTCATGTATTTTTGTTAGCAGAAAATTTTTTTTAAAAAAAAATTTTCTATGCCCCTTTTGAGGGGTTTCCCTTTTTTAAAAGGGGCCCCATTTTTTTTTTTTTTGTGCCAAACTTTTTTTTGAATTTGTAATGTCTTTATGAATTGCTGCCCCACCAGTGTGCTTTTTGTTTTTTCAAACAAATTTTTTTCCATGTGAAAAACCCCAATTGTTGTTTTTGTTATTTATATGTAGGGGGGAGGGGTAGTTAAATTTTGGTTTTTTGCCAAACCCCCCCCCTTTCCCCCAGGTTTTAAACCAGTCCCAGTGTTCTTTGAAGCAGGTTTCTTCGCTCCCTAAGGTATGCAGGTCTGAATTAGGCCCCAATAGAGGTAAACAATACGTAGGCCCCCCTTGCACTTGAGGCCCCCTTTTTTTTGTTTGGGGGGAAGGGGGGGTTAAGCTTTTTTGGCCCAAAAAAGTGTGAACGAAAAACCTTTAAAATTTTTTTTGTATTCTATTTTGCAAAAATCCCTTTTTCCCAAAATTTCCTATGTCCCTTTTGACGGTTTCCTTAGTCCAAAATGTCCCAACTTTTTTTTAAATTTTTGTAATGTTTTATGAATTGTTTGCCACCCCAGTGTGCTTTTTTGTTTTTTCAAAAAAATTTTTTCCCATGTGCAAAACCCAAAATTTTTGTTTTTGATTTATATATGTAGGGAGGGGTGGTTTTTCCCATTTTGGTGTTTGCACCCCCCCCCACTTCCCGGGTTTTTTTAAACCCAGTGCAGTGTTCTTTGAAGCAGGAAATTTCGCCCCCAAAAGGAAAGAAAGGTCTGAATGGGCCCCCAAAATAGAGGGTGACAATAGCGTGGGGACCCCCCTGAAACTTGGGGTTTCCCCTTGATGTTTGGGAGGTGGGCTTAAATTTTTTTTTGGCCAAATGTTAAAAGGGGAAAACCCTTAATTTTTTTTTCATGTTTTCTAGTTAGCAGTAATGTTTTTTAAAATTTCTATGTCCCTTTTGACGGTTTCCTTAGCCCATAATGTCCCATGTTTTTTAAGTTTTGTTTTTGTTTATATGATTGTCCCCACCCCAAAGTTTTGCATTTGTTTTTTAAAACAAAGTTTTTCCATGTAAAAAACCAATTGTTGTTTTTGATTATATATATGTAGGGAGGAGGGGTTTGTCTCATTTTGGTGTTTGCCCCCCACCCACTTCCCAGGTTTTAAACCAGTGCAGTGTTTTTTGGGAAGCAGGTATCTTCGCCCCCCTAAGGTATGCAGGCCCTGAAATAGGCCCCAATAAGGTGACAATAGTTTAAGGACCCACCTGCACTTGAGGTCCCTTGATGATTGGGGGTGGGCTTAAGCTTTTTTGGGGCCCAAAAAAAGGGTTTTAAAATGAGAACCCCCCAATTTTTTTTATGTTTTCTAGTTACCCAGTAATGTTTTTCCCAAATTTTTCCAAATGCCCATTTGACGGTTTCCTTCCCCCAAAATGTGCCACTTTTTTTTGAATTTTGTAATGTCTTTTATAAATTTGCTGCCAAAAACCAGTGTGCATTTGTTTTTTCATAAAAAGTTTTTGCATGTGAAAAACCCAATTGTTGTTTTTGATTATATATATTTTGGGAGGAGTGGTAGTCTACTTTTTGGGTGTTTGCCCCCCAAACTTTTTCCCCCGGGTTTTTAAACCCAGTCCCAGTGTTTTTTTGAAGCAGGTATCTTCGCCCCCTAAGGTATGCAGGTCTGAATAGGCCCCCCAATAGAGGTGACAATGGTGGGGCCCCCACCTGCACTTGAGGCCCTTTTTGATGATTGGGGGGTGGGAAAAGGCATTTTTGGCCAAAATTTGTAAAATAAAGAACCTAAAATTTTTTTAAATGAAATTTAGTTAGCAGAAATTTGTTTTTTCCCAAAATTTTCCCTATGTCCATTTGACGGTTTCCTTAGCCCAAAATTTTCCCCACTGTTTTTTAAATTTTGTAATGTTTTATGAATTGCTCCCAACACCATTTTGTGAAATTTGTTTTTTCAAAAAAAGTTTTTCCATGTGCAATCCAATTGTTGTTTTTGATTATTTTATGTAGGGAGGAGTGGTAGTCTCCATTTTTGGTGTTTGCACCCCACCCATTTCCCCCGGTTTTTTAAACCAGTGCAGTGTTTTTGAAGCAAGGTTTTTCTTCGCTCCTAAGGTATGGGGTTTCTGAAAAAGGCCCCAATAGAGGTCAAATTAGCTTTTGGGAAAACCCAAACCTGCACTTGAGGTCCCCTTGATGATTGGGAGGGGGGTTTTAAGCTTTTTTGGCAAAATGTAAAATGAAAACCCAAAAATTTTTTTTTATGTTTTCTAGTTACCCAGTTTTGCTTTTTCCCAAAATTTTCCCTTTTTGTCCCATTTGAGGGTTTTCCCTTTAAATTTCCAAAAATTGCCACGTTTTTTGAATTTGTAAGTCTATATAAATTTGCTGCCACCCCATTTGTGCATTTTTTTTTTTCAAAAAAAGTTTTTCATGTGAAAAACCAATTGTTGTTTTTGATTATTATATGTAGGGGGGGAGGGGTTAGTCTCCATTTTGGTGTTTGCCCCCCAAAAACCCCCAAATTTCCCCCCGGGTTTTTAAAACCAGTGCAGTGTTTTTTGAAGCAGGTATCTTCGCCCCCTAAGGTATGAAGGTTGTTAGGCCCAATAGAGGTGACAATAGCTTTAGGCCCCAACCTGCATTTTGAGGTCCCCTTGATGATTGGGGGGGTGGGTTTTTAAGCTTTTTGGGGGCCCCAAAGTGGGGAACTGGGGAACCTAAATTTTTTTTCATGTATTCTGTTAGCAGTAATGTTTTTTAAAAAATTTTTCCTATGCCCCTTTTGGGGTTTTCCTTAGCCATAATGGGGCCACTGTTTTTTGAATTTGAAAATGTCTTTATGAATTGCTCCCAAACCCCAGTTTTTGCTTTTGTTTTTTAAAACAAAGTTTTTAATGTGAAAAAACCAAATGTCAAAATTTAAGCTTGGTGAATTTTTACCCAGTATTCTTTATAGAGCTTGTCTGTGTTCGCCCGCGGGGGGCCCCCCCCCGCCCCCTCTCGTGACTTTACAGCGGTAGATGCTCCTTTAAAATTCTTCCCTAATAAATAAAAATCTTCCCAAACTCTAATTTTAAAAAAAAGGGTTTTTAAGGATCACAGCTAAAAAGTAGAAACTTTCTTTTGTGAAAAAATAGAATTTAAATTTTGCTGAGCTGTTTGGACACAAGCAGAGGCACGTCCCACTGCTCTGAGACGGGTGGGGAGACAATGAGGGCTGAACAGGAAAAGGGGTGTTTATGTAAAACGGGTCCCTGTGATTTTTCCCGCCAAAACGCAACCATACCATCCCCCGTCAGAAAGTTTCACACACATCTCACCTGCCTTTTCTGAAGCTGATTTTTCTGGCCCCCAAAATGACAGGGAAAGGGGCCCAAAAAGGCGCGATTTTTAAAAGATGATGGGAAAAGATTTTAAAACCCAAATTATCGCTTTATCAAAAATTTCGACAAAAATAAAAAATGGCCCATTTCAAAAATTTTCGATTTAATCGCCCTAATTTCTTTTCGGGGGGAGAATTTTGGGTGGGAAATTTGTTCTCTTTTGGCGGTCAACCCCCCGATAGGAAGTCCTTCGCTCTCATCTCACCCGGGACTACTGGTGGCCCTCTTTGCCCTTTAGGGGGGTCAAGGATTTCATCCTCTCCTGGCCACGTGTGCCTTTGAATTTAAAATTTTCCCCCGCCATAGGCCCGGGGCCTCTTGGTCCCTCTGCCCGGGTTTCCCCCAGTCCCAAAGGACACATTAGGGTTTCAATTATCACGGGCCTTCCCTCTTTTCCCCAGGGAATTTTGGTCATCTGGGTGGGCACGGATCGGTTTTTCGAAAAATGTCCCCCTTTGTGCCTCTTCCTGGTCTCCCTTCTATCCTCAATTGGCGGGCCATTTTTCTTTGCCCTGGTTACCCTTTGCACATCGTTTCCAATCGGGGGTCAATTTTTTTTCCAGATTTTGGCAGGGCTGTGTTTCCCCCTTGGGAATTCAAATTGGAAATTCTCTTCAGCCTTAAACATCCCAAAACGAATTGGGCAAGTGGAGAGAAATAAACCAGATATTGGGGGAATTTCCCGCGCAAATTTTTTGTCCCCGGGCACCGGGCAAATTTGGGGGAGGTTCCATGGGCCCAGTTTTTCCCACAACCATCGGGGGCCCCTGACGCAAGGGGGGTCTTCCCCAAATTTTTTTTGGGGGCATCACCCCCCCCCCCTCCCCTTTGGGTACCCGGGTTCCGAGGTTCCGCTGTGGGAAGACCAAGGGTTTTCAAAGCCATTTGGCAAGGGGCCCCGGGGCATGCCTTTTCTTCGGGCTTAGGCCCGCATGAAGACCCCGGTGACAAAAGGAGGATCTTCCCCCCGTTCCTCCCAGGGGACAAGGTTTGGCTTTCTTCCAAATACGTACGCCTCAAGATCCCCAGCTATAAGTTGGGTCCGCAGTTTCTGGGGCCTTTCAGAGTACTTCGACAGCTGAACCTGGTGTCCTACAAACTCTGCCTACCCCCGTCCCTCCGGATTCCAAACACTTTCCACGTCTCCCTTCTAAAGCCCCTGGTCTTGAACAGGTTCGCTCACAGGAGTGCTTCACCATCTCCGGTAGTAGATTCTTCTGATGTTTTTGAAGTAAAGGACATCTTGGCCATGAAGATAATCAGGGCCAAGTGGTTCTTTCTTGGTAATATTTTGAACCAATACCTTGTTCGCAGGTTGCTTCAGCCTCTTCTCCGGGGTCCCTGCCGGGGACGAATAGCGCCACTGTAAGCGGGACGATCTGCGGGCGCACTCATTCTAACTACTTACATGACTGCGCTCCTGTCCCGTCTGCGCCTTCTGCCAGCTGAGGCGCGCGTGCCCGCCTCCTAGGGCGCGCATACGCTCTTTCTTATAAAGGACGCGCTGGTAATTGTCTCTTTGTCGGGCGCTCCCCCTATTTATTGGTTCGGTCCACGGCAGTTCCTTGCTGGATCTATGTTGCCCCGTGCCTTAGAAAAAGCGTTCCTTAAAGGGATTGTGTCGCAATTTTTTTTTTTTTTTGGCAGTAATGTGTGTGTTTTCTATCACCTTTTTATTCTCAGTTAAATTTATTTTCATTGTGAGCTTTTAGAGACAGATATAACAGAAACTTGTGTGCACCCAGCCCTACCCCCCTTCAAAGACAGCCCTGTGCTGTGTGAGAGCACGACACACATCAAGCTGCCATAAAGTAAACACTGTAAATAAGAGACTTTAGACAATTCCAGTCTCATTAGCTTCAGTGAGATCCCTCACAGCCCCTCCCTGCTGTGAGCTCAGCATGCTCTATCGTCTGCAGGTCACAGCAGGTAGCCATGATTGTGGAGCCCATAGGAACAGATACTGAACATCTTCTCAGTCGCTCTGTGCTCCAGCAAGGCTTCCAGAGAAGCAACAGAGTTGGGTGGTAATACCTTATCAATTCTGCAGACAAGTGTCCCCCTATGATATACATTGTTCCCCTCTGATATACATCATTCCTCTCTGATATACATCCTTCCTCGTTAATTCCTCCTGTCGTATACATCACTCCCCTCTGATATACATCATTCCCCTCTGATATACATCATTCCTATTTAGTTTCTTCTGTCGTATACATTGTTCCCCTCTAATATACATTGTTCCTCTTTAGTTCCTCCTGCCGTATACGTTATTCCCCTCTGATATACGTCGTTCCCCTCTGACACACGTTTTTCCCCTCTGACATACGTCGTTCCTCTTTAGTTCCTCCTGTCGTACACGCCATTCCTCTCTGACGGACATCGATCCTCCTTAGTTCCTCCTGTCGTTCACGTTGTTCCCCTCTGATGGACGTCGTTCCTCTTTAGTTCCTCCTGTCGTACACGTCGTTCCCCTCTGACATACGTCGTTCCTCTTTAGTTCCTCCTGTCGTAAATGTCGTTCCCCTCTGACATACGTCGTTCCTCTTTAGTTCCTCCTGTCATACACGTCGTTCCCCTCTGACATACGTCATTCCTCTTTAGTTCCTCCTGTCGTACACGTCGTTCCCCTCTGACATACGTCGTTCCTCTTTAGTTCCTCCTGTCGTACACGTCGTTCCCCTCTGACATATGTCATTCCTCCTGTCGTACTCTTTTTTCTCCTCTGACATACGTCGTTCCCCTGTCGTACATATAGTTCCCCTCTGTCATACGTCGTTCCTCTGTAGTTCCTCCTGTCATGTACGTCGTTCCCCTCTGACAGACGTCGCCCCTCTTAAGTTCCTCCTGTCGTACACGTCGTTCCTCCTGTCGTACACGTCGTTCCCCTCTGTCATACATTGTTCCTCTTTAATTCCTCCTGTCATGCACATCGTTCCCCTCTGACATACATCGTTCCTCTTTAGTTCCTCCTGTCGTACATGTCGTTCCCCTCTGACATACTTCGTTTCTCTTTAGTCCTCCTGTCGTACACGTCGTTCCCCTCTGATATACATCATTCCCCTCTGATAAACATAATGCCTATATAGTTAACCGGTAGTATACCTCGTTCCCCTCTAATATACAGTGTTCCTCTTTAGTTCCTCCAGCCGTAAACGTCATTCCCCTCTGATATACGTCGTTCCCCTCTGACACACGTCGTTCCCCTCTGACACACGTCGTTCCCCTCTGACAAACGTCGTTCCTCTTTAGTTCCTCCTGTCGTACACGTCGTTCCCCTCTGACATACGTCGTTCCTCTTTAGTTCCTTCTTTCGTACACGTCGTTCCCCTCTGACATACGTCGTTCCTCTTTAGTTCCTCCTGTCGTACACGTCGTTCCCCTCTGACATACGTCGTTCCTCTTTAGTTCCTCCTGTCGTACACGTTGTTCCCCTCTGACATACGTCGTTCCTCTTTAGTTCCTCCTGTCGTACACGTCATTCCCCTCTGACATACGTTGTTTCTCTTTAGTTCCTCCTGTCGTACACGTCGTTCGCCTCTGACATATGTCGTTCCTCTTTAGTTCCTCCTGTCGTATACGTCGTTCCCCTCTGACATACGTCGATCCTCCTGTCGTACACGTCGTTCGCCTCTGACATATGTCGTTCCTCCTGTCGTACAGATCGTTCCCCTCTGACATACGTCGTTCCTCTTTAGTTCCTCCTGTCATGTACGTCGTTCCCCTCTGACATACGTCGTTCCTCTTTAGTTCCTCTTGTCGTACATGTCATTTCCCTCTGACATACGTCGTTCCTCTTTAGTTCCTCCTGTCGTACACGTCGTTCCTCCTGTCGTACACGTCGTTCCCCTCTGACATACGTTGTTCCTGTTTAGTTCTTCCTGTCATACACGTCGTTTCCCTCTGACATATGTCGTTCCTCTGTAGCTCCTCCTGTCGTACATGTCGTTCCCCTCTGACATACTTCGTTTCTCTTTAGTTCCTCCTGTCGTACATGTCGTTCCCCTCTGACATACGTCGTTCCTCTTTAGCTCCTACTGTCGCAAGCGTGCGAAACGCGTAGAGTAGTGACCTTTTTATTTAATTTTATAGTGTTTTAATCAAATCATAATATTACATTTTATAGTGTTTTAATGTAATAGAAATAAATTATTTTGATCTAAAGCAGATAAGGAAGATCCTTTGTACTTATTCCTGGATCTTAGCGCTATAGAATCTCCATATCGGCAGTTTAATACAGTAGACTGCAAACTTTTATGCTAATATAACTATATATCACAGAGTTCAGCTTCTCTCCCTCTGTCATATAATCCTGTATATCACAGAGCTCAGGTTCTCTCCTCTATTAAATTGTGCTCTTAGATAAGGTAGCATAAACCACCTGATGGGCTACTTTAAGACATGCATCCAAATTAATATCTCATCAGCTACAATGAATCCAAAGGAATAAGGAAAGCTCATATGGTGACTTTATCCTCACATACAGGATTACTTCTGAGCCCTACCATTGAGGACACCCCCAGATAGCTATTAAGTAACTGTATATGCAATGTTTTTGAAAATTTAGTCAAAAATTAAGTAAAATTACAATGAGATTGTTACATAATTTTAAAGCTAACTCCCTCAGAAGTCAAGCTGTTCATGTTTGCAAACCACACGAGCACCCTTAACCCAACTGCTGCTTTATTGACATAATCTTCTCCTTTCCTACTGCTTGTAATTGAATCTCCCACAGCTTAATTGGAAATGGAATGACTGTATAACCTTATTTGAAACATTTTAGGGAGCAGGATGGAACAGCAACATTCACTTTTACATATACAATTATATTAATAAATGTGTTAAACGTGAAAGCTTTTGCTTGGACAGTAGTTGGTGTAATCGTCCCTGTAAATGAATACAAATACTTATTAAGTTCAAATTACTAGGAGTCTCTCAAAATATTTACAGCAGTAAACCAAGTGGAATTGCTTAATAATCAGCAGGGCACAGTTTCACAGTCAAATTTTGGTTTTAACTTTTTTCAAATTAACATACGGAAGATGTAGCAGAGCTGTCAATACAGCAAGGCTGAGTTTGTCACTTCCCATTAAATGGGTTGTCAATGCAGAAGAGCTGATTGAGTCATGTTAGCATTATATAAAGTTAAGCCATTTTATTTATATTCTGATTTAAAAAAGGAAAAAACATTAAAAAAAACTACATTTATAACTCTTAGACTAGATTTTTTTTCTTTTTGATATAATAGTAGATTTGATATGCACAGCATGATGGCTCAATAGTTAGCATTCTTGCCTTGCAAATGACCAATTCAATCTGGAGTTATTTCTTCAGTTCCTATTTGTGTGGGTTCCCTCTTGTTACTCCAATTTCCTTCCCAAAAATTATATTGATAAGTAAATTTGGAATTAAGTTGGTCTATAGTCAGCACCACGCTCCTGTGCTAAACAGAAAGTTCTAGTCTGCTTGTATGAAAACTTTAACAGCTGTATGTTACCATTTCACCTATCAAAGGGCTGTGTCCCTACATACTGAAAATGTCTAATCGCTGACTGAATCAGTTTATGTAGAGTGAGATACTCTTTGTAAGTGGAACATGGGAAATTGTAACACTATTTAATTTGACCTTATTGACACAAAGAATTTCTGTGGAATGTAAATTATTACTAAAACAGACATGTCAGAAGAAAGAAAAATTGCTCCTGACTTCTCCTCACCACTCTAGAGTTTTGAGTAGAGACATCTTTGACCTTCATTTCTGCAGCTATCCCATGCTTTTATAATTGCACAAATAGATTCAGACTCCAAACTTTACATAAAAATCAGCTCAAATCCTAGTCTATACCATTAATACCAGACGAGACTAAATCCAACACACACACACACACACACACACACACACACACACACACACACCCCACGATCCCTGTCTTCTGGACCAAATAATATTGCAACATCATGACCACATTGTGAATGAAAAAACAATTCCCATACAGTGTCCACTAAGTGGTAGATACCAGTTCTGCACAGGCACTTTACAGAATATATAAGAAGTTACATTGAATTTACGTTCAGTGTTTCGTGTCTCATGCCTTCTCTTATTGACTTTGTTCATTTTTCTTTTTCTTCTCCATCTGGCCTAAACTGTCATGAAGACTTCTTACAACTACTATCAGTCTATGCAAATATACAGCACAAACAACTTAGACCCCTAATTTTTCCAACAATTTCCCTATTTTTTCTCCACTGTTATACAATCTCATTATCCATAATGTCCCAAATTGTAATATTGTCCCAAAAAGGAATAGTTCCTTCAAAACAGAAAGAAATTTCTAATAAAGTTGGAGGGCCCCATTTTGTGCCCCCACTGATGATACAGACACCTTTTGGGCCCCAAAACAGCTATACAGCCTACTTATATGCCTCCAGCTACAGTCCACTTTTATGCCCTTGTAGGTAACTTGACTCCTCTATATGCAGTACGCAGTACCTAGATACACTTGTAATTTAATAAGTAGTCTAAGGATGCCCATACTCCTGAAAAGCAGCACTGATCCATAAATCCAGGGCATGTGCCTTAAATTACTGGGAATCAGAGATATCATGCTGGATTAGGGATGAGAGGCATGGCTTCCATCCCTGGTGGACTGCATCAGTGAAAGGATTAATGTTTCATACCTGGTGTCAAGTGTATTACTCACATCTCCAGGCTGCAGCTTTGTTCTTACTATTACTTTCCTCCCTGTACCAACTATAAAGATGAGTGAAGAGAGGGCAATGCAACTGTAATTGTACAGCTACACAGATCTGTCTGGGATGCTTGAATGCAAAAGTATGCCTGTTTCGATGGACACAGATCTGGATGCATGTCTATGAGCAAACTTTCCATGAATAGGGGAATTCTTTAAACTGTGTTAACATGCATGCAATGGCAGGTTAAATGGTGGACACCTTGGGCATCCCAGGCACCCACCCAGACCATCCATATTATAATCTTGCAGCATTGTTGGCCCTCCATTTTACTTGTCATTGGGGTTTGTAAATCAGACCACTACTAATATAATTTATTTTTGTAAGTAACTATTTAGATTAAAAACAAATCACAGAAAAATGGGACATTATTTACTCAAAAACACAACACAGGCCATACTTACAGCTCAATGGCTGGACTACAGACAGACTGAAATCCTACCAAGGACATCAAGGAGATTTTCTTCTTGTGTTTACGGGGGTTTTTCCAGGACTTGGCTTCCCCACCTCCAAAAACATCCAATGGGTTTAAAAGGTTTAGACTGTGAGCCGCAATAGGGCCAGGGGCCAATGTAAATAACAAAAGTCTCTTTACAGCACTGTGAAACATTACAGCACTATATGACATTAAAAAATAAGAATCTATGTTAAAAAAAAAGTTTCCAAAAAACACATATAGAAAATACATTTATAGGCCAAAACTAAACACCAATGTCTCAGACTATCATTACACAAAAGCAGCTCCACTGAAGTTATTAATAACTGACAACTAAATGTATCAAATGAATAAATCTAATCCACATTAAAAATATAGATGGGATAAACTCATCCACCAAATAAATAGAGAATGCAGAAAATACTGCAAAGACAAATGGTAAAAAAAACACAGTTGTGAATAAGAAATACAGACTATGCAATCAAAATGCAACTTGAGACTAAGTCCCACAATAGACAATAACGTGCAAATCATATTGTACTCAAGATAAATACTAATGTGCTCTAACCAAACAAATGTGCAAACCAGTATAAACTCCAGTGGGCAAAAGACTGCAGAATAACCAATTAGATGTTTGCTCAACCTCCTTATAACAATGAAATAAAGACAAGACATAAATAAGCCAAAAACTCAGGTTAGGTCTATATAGACCAGACACTAATATTGCGGCAACATTCACCATTACCGTACTATAATAATGCATAGATTAATTCCAAATTTGGGTCAATGGGTACATCCTAATGGCCGTAAGGGGCTTTGTAGTGGGATCATGCTGCGATCCCTCAACATAGCCAACAGCTGTTGGCTGCTAATTGCAGCTAACACCCGATGGTAAGAGCTGGCGCAACCCCTGCTGTTTATCCCTTTAGATTGGCAGCAAAGATGGCCACGGCGTCTGAATGAAGAGAAACGGCTGCGCCCCTTTTTCACTCAATGGGCCCCAGGTGAGATTGGGGGTAGGATGGGCGAACGATTCTAAAAGGGGAATTTATTAGATTAGGAAAAACTTGATTCTAAACAAAAGTTGAATTTTGGGGGATGCGGAATGAAGATTTTTTTAATTGATAAAAGCTGCAAGCCATGGCGTTACTGGGAAAAAAAAAATTTCTGGGGAAGAAAGGGGTACCTAAAGACTGTGAGAGTGAAGCCAATCAAGACCGGGGGGGGTTTTCTGTGATTACCGACTAAAAGTCCGACCCCGGCGGCTTCACACCTCTTCTGTCCCATGTTGTAGCTGTGATCCATATTAGAGTTCACACAAAAGAAAGAATTTTATATAGCGATTTTTGGGGGGTTACAGCTTTTCTCAGAGACGTTCTTTACTTTAATTTTGATTTTGGGGGGTATTGGAATTAAGTCCTTTTGCGCCCAAAATCATGCATAACATTTTAATGTTTTTGTTCATTAGGAGACATTAAATATCGGGGGTACTAACCCTTTGTTGCTCTTTTTGGTTAAAGAAACAGCGTTTTACAACCCAAAAACCCAGTTTTTTTGGGCTTATTTTTTGGAATTTATATCCAAGGGCTCTTAAACTTTTTGTCTTTTGTATGTAAAAGAAAAGGGTTTTTTTTTAAAACCCCAAAAAGAAAAATTTTTTGTGTAGCTAATTTTACCAAATTTTTAATTAATTTGTTTTTCTGCTGTTCGGTCATAAAATACAGTGTTTTAACACGAAAATTAGCGGTTTTTTTTGGGCAGCTATTTTTTTGGGAAAATTTTTCCCAAGGGTTTAAATTAAGTGTTTTTCTGTGGGTGGTCTAAAAAAAAGGTGTTTTTAAAGCAGGAAAAAATTTTGTGTACATAATTATATCAAAATTTAATTAAGCCTTTTGCATTTTTTTAAAAAAAATACAAGAGTTTTAAACGGACATACAAGTAATTTCTGCCCTTTGTGGAGCGTTTTTTTCCCAAAGGGGTTACTTAAGCTTGTTAGGGGTTATTTGGGATTTTAAATACGGGTGATATTTATATATACAGATATTTTCATTAAACAAGTCTGACATTTTAAACAAAAGTATGTAGAAAGAGATGGCGGGCTCTTCACTTGCAGTGCAGGGGCACAAATTTCCCTGGAGCAGGCAAAGGGGATCACGTAAGGGGAGCGCAGCGGGGGGGCATGTGGGCCAGAATGGGTGTCATCTAGGGGCCTTTTTTGCCCGCAGCCCGGGTTTTTGTTTGGGTTGCTGGGTATCCATTCCCCCAATACACAAACCCCCACCCAAGAGTTGGGGGCATCAGAACAACCCTTAGTTAGCAGGGCCCGGGGGTCACGCCCTCCCCGTGTCAACCAGCCTTGTTGCATCGGTTCCCCCTCACCAAAAAAAAAAATCTATATTGGTCGGGTAGCCCACTAACAGGGGATAAAATTTTGGGAGGACAGTCGAAAATATTTGGGCAGGAAAAAGGGGGCCAATACCCCCGCTTCTTGCAGTAGGCGGCAAATATAGATGGGAAGGATGGGAGTCTTTTGTGAGGGGTCAGCCTTGCATCCCAAGATTTTGAGGGGACGGGCCGGGTTCGGGGGCGCCGCTGCCGTGGGGCCCGGTCCTCCCCCCGAGGGACCGGCGCGGCCCACGGGGTCGCCCACATCCCCCGGGCCCGGGCCCCCCGGCGCCTGCTTTTTACCTGCCCCGCCCCTGTGAACCCCGCCCCCGGCCGTTGACGCCGGCTTCCCTTCCCCCTAGGCGCGCGCGCACGGGTAATTTAAAGGGCCAGTGCCCCATGTTTGGTTGTTTCCGGCTTGGTTTCTTTTTAAGGGTTACGCCCCTAGCAGCGCTCCCAGATGTTGGTGTGTTAGAGTGATTTTGGAGTGTCCTTGAGTCGATTGTTTACCCGTGTCCCATTCCTTTCCGCTATTTTTCCTGACCTTCCCTGTTTCCGCCCCCCTGCCCGTCTGCCCGCTCGCCCACAAAACCTCTGCCCCTGCCCTGCCTTCTCCCCTGCCCCCGAAAGTTTGGTTTTACGATTTTGTACCAGTGCCCCCCCGGCCCCACCGAAAAAATACGTCAGGGTAAGACTGGTAGCCTCACGCCGCAGCAAGTCCACCCCCTTTGGGCGGGTTGGTGAAAACCGGGGGGCAACTTTAATTCCGTTCCGGCTGCTTAACAAAACCCCAGCTTGCGTGCCACGGATCCACCAAACCCACAGTAAAATTGGCCCAGGGATTGGGCCAGGGTCCTGCTGAACCCCGGGACGTTAGCCCACCCGCCCAGCAGAGCCGGGTATCGACCAGTGCGGCCAAATGTTTCAGAACCTTGCGGCCCCCTACCTCCTCCTGCGGCCGCCCCCGCTCCCCCCCTTTTGCTCCTGCAGACGGCTCCCGCCCTGTACCGGGCCTTCACTGCAATGCCGCCCCCCTCTCGATGAGGAGCCCCCAAAAGTGCAGGGGTTTTCACACCCAATGCCCATTCCCCTGAGATGCTGGGACCCCAATTTTCCCCACAGAGGGCAAAGTCCCTTCTTTATACCCTTTAAGGGCAAAGCCCGGCCGGCCCCAACCCGTGTGGGACCGGTAAGACCCGAAGGGCTAACCTGCAAGCCTTCCCCGGGTTCCAAAATTTCGTTGAGGAACGGGTCGACCTCCTCTGCTGCCGCAGCTCTGCTCCTTTCCCCCAGGGCGACCAGGTGGGACTCCTTTTCATTTCCACACCACCTCGATTAACGGAACAAAGGGGGCTTTTCACTTTTCAATCGGGGACCCAAGTAGCCCGGGCAAAAATCTTCTCTTTGGGGCGATAAGGGTTTGGCCCCCCGGCGATAATTTTGAAAAAAAACAAGATTTTCCTCCAAAAACGAGCCTGCCCCGAAGCCGGCACCCTCGGGCTCCTTTTTTTTCAACGCCCCCGCTTCCCCAAAGGTAGAAGACGAACCCATCAGGGGGAAAAGGGGCCAGCCCCAGGGGGGAACCTCACAGCGCGTCCGGTTGTTTTCTATTGCGGGGGGGATTTCTTTGGGGGGACGTGGTGCCCCGGAAACCCCCGCCCCTAGGGCCGCAGAGAGGCACCCGGTTCCCAGGCGCCCCCGGGACTACCATTCCGTTCTTTGTGGAACTCCCCGGCACCCTTTCAGGCCACCCCTTCTGGATTGGGGTCCCCGGTAACTTTACACCACGCGCTGGTGCCCCAGTCCCGGGCTTCAGTGACCCCCCTGCAGAAACCCATTTGGGTTTCCTCTGGTGGCAAATGCTTAAGAGAAAGGGGTTTTGCACGCGCCCCTCCCCTTCAGATCGAGCGTTACATCAAAATGGGAAATTCTCTACTGCCTCTTTTTTGAAACCTCCTGGGCCTCCCCTGGTTACAAGAGATGCGCCGACCTGAACGGAAACAGGCGAGATTCTGTTGGACCCCGGCAGACTCACATGCCTTGGGCCCTGCCCACCCCGTCGGCCCCCCGCTACCGCCTACGAATCTCTGCCCGCTGCCTGCCCCTTCCCAGGATTTTTTCCGATGTTTTTCGAAAGACAGGCGAAACTTCCCTCCCCCCGGGCCCTAGTTTTTCCCCTTACACACCCCGGTGTTTCCCCCTCCCCGGGGAAAGGTTTCCCCCTTTTTTTCCCGTTCCTAGACAAAGGCTTTCCCCATATTTCAGGCCCCCGCAAGGTTTCATAACCAGCGTTTTCCCCCGGGGGGACCCGGGATTCTTCTTTGTCGAAAAAAAAGGGGTTCCCTCCGCCCGTTGATTAGGGGCCTGAACAAAAAAATGTGAAATCATACCCCCTCCCTTTGTCTGGGAGCTTTTTACCGCCACTGGCCAAAAATTTTTTTCTAAACTGCCCTTCGGGGAGCCTAAAATTTTGATTCGCATCCAGATGATGAGGAAAAAACCGATTTTAAACACCCGTGAGGCCACTGAATATCTGTCATGCCTTTGGGGTTGAAAAACTCCGGCTGTTTTTCAAAATTTCGTTAAAATCTTCCGGATCTTTTATTTGGTTATATTTATTACGTATTCTATCTATTCTCCAATTGGACCCCCCCCACCACGTCCGCCAGGTGCTCAGCTTCCCGGAACCAAATTTAGCCAAACTGGAAAAAATGCCTGTTGAACGCACCCCCCTGCCCCTTTTTTGGGGGGGGAAAGGAGGGAGAATTAAAAATTTCCTCGTTTTTTCGGGGATCAGGTTTTTTGGTTTTTTCCCCTTTCAACATTCTCCTCCTCCCGTGGCTCCCTGTCCCCGGGCCGCCCCAAAACAGGGCCCTTTTAGGTGGCCCCTGGCTAAACTATTTGTTTCTTCCCTTTTCTCCTCCCCTTGCCCCTTGGGTGCCCTCCCGGGTGCCGCCCTTCTTCTAAAGCCTCTGGGGGAAAGCGCAATTGTTTCTTTCCCTTCCTCCCGGCCCAACCCTAAACCCCAAGGGGTTTTGGAACGGGGGGAAAACTTCGGCCCCAAATTTTTACCCCAAAAATTGCCCTTGTGGAAGGGGCCACACCCCATTGTCACATGATCACAAGAATTTTTTCTGCAACTGTCAGCTTTTTTAAACCGCGACAAGCCAGGTGGTGCTTTTCTTCGCCCGTTTTAATTTCTTTTTAAATTGACCGCAAAAAAAAAAGTAGGGGAGATGCTCTTTCCCGATCCCCCGATAGCGGGCTTGGACCACCCCTGAGCATTATTCCTCCAGAACGGCTTTTTTCGGAGCTCCTTAACTTGAAGGTACCCCCGGGAAGACCTATGTCCTCCCGCTTTCGCCCCGAAAAATTAAAAGGGGGCATTCTTTAAACCCGGGGCATCCGGGGTTCCAAGTCCCCTACGCCACTCAAAAAATACTGGTGGGGCCCCCTCTCAACAAAAGGTTTGGGACTTTGTTCAGCTTGACCTCCTGTGCCCTAAAAAAGGTCCTCGCCTAGACCCGGGGGCGCTTCACCCTCCCTGCCCCAAAGCCTTTTGGGCCCCTATTTTTATGGTTTTGTCATGTCGCCGCCCATCCCGGGAAACCCGGGGCATTTGAGTGGGGGTTGACAGGGTTTTTTCCCAAATGGTCTTTTTTGGCCCCTTTCCCGGTACCCTGCACCCCATCTACCCCCTCTTTTCCACCCCATCTCCGCTTTCAGGGCCCCCTTCAATCCCTCTATAGGGGGGTCCAGTTGTATTAGATTCGGGGGGGGTTTTGTTCGCATTAGGGGCAAAGGACTTTTCGTTGCATACCCCCCTTCAACCCAAAGGAGTGGGGGAGGGTCAACCGGGTTTAGGCTCGTACTGCGACATTTCTTTTGCCTCAGGAAATGGTTTATCTCCCCTTTTGGGGAAATTTCCTATAATTCCCTTTACTAGAGTCCGCGAGAGCCCCTCCCTTTTTTTTTTGTGTTTGGGTTAATCCCCGCCCGCCCTTCCCCCCCCACCCCGTGCCAGGTTTCCCCGCCGTTGATGCCCAAGTAGGGGAATAAAATCTCTTGGGAAGTTACTTGTCAAGCCCTTTTTGTGCCTCCCCCGCGCTAAAGTTTTGGCCGAAGGGACGGAACCCCTCCCCTATTTAAAAGTGAAGGGGTGTTATGGGCAAGTAATCCGCTTCAAGGTGCCCAGTTCAAGTTTGGTCCAAGTTCGGGGCCCTTTTTTGGGTACTTCGGCAGCTTACCCTTCTCCAAACTCCCTCCCCCCCCCTCGGGGCCCCCAAAGCCTTCCCCTTTCTCTCCTCAAGCCGGGTACTGAATCGCTTCTCCCGGGGGGGTGTCTCGCCCTCCTGTGGGCCCAAATCGAGACACTTTTTAGGTAAGGGGGGCGGGACAGAAACAGTCAGGGGGAAACGGTTCTTTATTGAGGAAAAGGTTGGGCCAAGGGGCGTTATGTGAACCTGAAAACTTTTCCCCCGATCCCTCCCAGGGTTAAAAAAAAAAAAGGGGAAAACCCAAGGGGGGGGGGTTTCGTAGGGGGTATTGGGGGCCCGCTGCCCCCTGCGGCCGTCCCCCCTCACCCCAGGGGAACCCGGGGGGGCATAGCGGGCCCCAAAGACACCCCCCGTGCCCGCGGTCCCCGCCTGTTTTTACCTGGCCCCGCTCCTGTGAAAGCCGTCCCGGCCTCCCACTGCCGCCGTGCCCCCCTAGGCGCCGCACTTGGCTAGATTTAAAGGGGGGTGTCCCCTTAATTGGGGGTTTTCGGACTTTGGGTTTTTTAAGGGGTTTCGCCCCTAGCAGTCGTGCAGATTGTTGGGTTTTTTAGAGTGGTTTGGGGGGCCCGATCCTATGTTTATCCTGACCCGTCCGTTTTGCTAGTTTCCTGATCTTGCCTGTTGCCGCCTGCCTATTGCCCCTCTTGACCCCGAACCCCTGCCCCCGCCGACCTTTGCCCGTCCCCCACTACCCTTTGGGTTTGATTTTGTACCCGTTTTACCCCCCGGCGCCACCGAGAATCTGTAGGGTAAAAGACCGGGGGGCTCACCCCCGCAAGTCCATCCCCCTTTGGGGGGGCTCTGGTGAAAGGGGGGTATTAGATTCCTTCCCCGGGGGGTTAACTACCACCGCTTTCAGTGGGCCACGATCCACAAACCCCAAGACCAGTAAGACAAACAATAATCAGATGATGTATCACAGCATTGGGGGGGGGAAGCAAGGGCTTCATCAGTCAGGGAAAGGGGAACACTTGCGCCTCAGCAGGGCGTAGCAGCAATGGGTACGTCCGTGATCGGGGGAGCACGTGGAGTCGGAGCCAACGGCCATGGGTTTTGAAAAAACTGCTTCGAGGTCAAGAAAGTAGTGGCCCCAAGGGGGTCATGAAGCTGGGCCAGTAGCCCTCAGTGCGGAATGGCGGTAAAATCAGCTACTGGCGGTGTGGAGTTCTTTGCTAAGACACCCAGGAGCCGAAAAGGGTATATGTAAATCTTGGGGGAAAATGAAACGTGGCCCGGGAGATAATTGGCACCCCGGCCCTCTCACACAGCAGCTCTTCCGGGGGCCCGGGGGAAACGTTACTCAAGTGGTGGTTATCCCCCCCCGCCGCACGGCCCATGGGACGATGCCATTCACAGTCAAGGGTCCCCCACCCCTCAGAAGGATTTTCTCTTTTCCATCATCTCCCCCTCCAAACGCTCCTGCTCCTCGCTACTTATGGCACCAGCAGTTGTTAAACGAAGCGATTGCAAAGAGACAACAGTATGCGTCCAACCATCCTAAGATGAAGAAGCTGACCGTGCTCCTGTCCAAGTTGTTGGTACTGCAGTCCCTCCCTTTCCAAATGGTGGACTCTGCACCATTCAGAGAATTAATGGCCTGTGCCAAGCCGAGGTGGAGAATTCCAAGCCGTTATTTCTTTTCCAAAAAGTCAGTACCAGCCCTTCACAAATATGTAGAACAGAAGGCGGGCCAGTCCTTGAGCTTATCGGTTTGTTCCAGGGTGCACGGCAGCGCGGACATGTGGAGCCGTAACTACGGTCAGGGCCAGTACATGTCCTTTACGGCCTACTGGGTGAATGTGCTTCCTGCCCAGGCACACCAACAACTTGGACAGGAGACGCCGCTTTCTCCTCCACGTTGTCAAACTGCTGCTCCTGCGCCAATGTCCGCCTTTTCCTTTTCCACCACCACCATCTGAGCCTCCACAAGTACTGCTCCATCATACCACATGTGTAGGGCACAGCGGTGTCACGCAGTTCTACACCTGGCTTACCTCGGCGAACGAAGTTCACACAGGGGAGGAACTGCTCCGCGTCATGCAGCAAGAAATCGATGTGTGGCTTTCTCCGCGCCAACTGCAAATCGGAACCATGGTGATTGACAATGGGAGAAACATTTTGTCCGCGCTGCAACGAGGAGGGATGGTTCATGCGCCCTGCATTGCGCATGTGTTCAGTCTGGTTGTGAAAAGGTTCCTGAAGTCTTCCACCGATCTTCAGAAGATTCTGAAAATGGTCAGGAAACTGTGCATGCACTTCATCCATTCCTACAAAGCCATGCACACCCTCCTCGTGTTGCAGCGGTAGAACGGCATCCCCCAACACACTGTGATATGCGATGTTTCCATCCGTTGGAATTCCAGCCTGCACATGTTGGACCGACTGTATGAACAGAGAAAGGTCATTCAAGATTTTTTGATGATCCAGGCGGACAGGAGTACTCCCCTGTGTAACTTTGATGTCAGCCAGTGGCAGCTCATGCATGACACCTGCCGTTTGCTGAGGCCATTCGAGGAGGCAACGTTATTTGTCAGTCGCCAGGACTATGGGATGAATAACGTCATTACACTGCTTCATGTCCTGGAACAGATGATGAAAAATCTGTCTGGGCAGGGGACTGGAGACGTGGCGACACATGAGTCCGGTGGGGACTGAACTGGAGGAGGAGGAGGAGGACATTGGAGCAGAAGCATGATCTGGTGAAATGAGTGGATTTTCTACCCAGTTGACAAGAGAAGAGGAGCAGGAGCAGCTGGAGGAGGTAGATGGAAATGAGGAAGATGAGGCAGATGACCCGCAAGAACCGTGGCAATATACAGTGGCGATGGAGGCAGGGAGCCCCTCGGAGTCACTTGTGCAGATGGCCCGCAGCATGCTGATTTGCCTGGCTAGTGACAGCTGAATAATCTCCATCCGGCAGAGGGATGACTTCTGGCTCTCTACCCTATTGGACCCTCGCTATCGGTCCAAAAGGGGAGCCTTTTTCCCAGCTGCTGAGAGGGAGGACAAACTTAAATACAATAGGGAAATCCTCCGTAGTCAGTTCGCCGCTGCCTATGTGCGGCATCGTCCCTCCTCGGACAGGTCTGACCGGGGGGTTCTTCAGCGCTCATGTACTACTGCCGCGGCTGCGGAGGGAAGGTGGGGGGATAGGAGCAGTACCAGCTCCATCAGCAGCAACCTAAGTCTGGAGTCACTGATGAGCAGCTTCCTTCACCCGCCTAGTGAGGAGGGCAGTCGCCAGCAGCAGCAGAAGGACCTGGAGCAGACCCTGAACCAACAGGTGGTGGCCTACTTGGACAGCACTCTGCCACCCCAGTAAGAAGATCCGCTGGACTACTGGGCAGCCAAACTGGATGTGTGGCCGCAACTTGCCAAGTTTGCAGTGGAGAAGCTGTCCTGCCCGGCCAGTAGTGTGGCATCAGAACGGGTGTTCAGTGCGGCGGGGGCCATTGTTACCCCTAGGAGAACCCGCATGTCCACGGGAAATGTGGAACGACTGACCTTTGTCAAGATGAATCAGACGTGAATCGGCCAGGATTTCCACACACCAATGCCCTTAGGCGTCAGACTACATCAGCCATGATGCCTCACCCAAACTGTGAGAAATGAGTCTGGGTTCAAACTACCTGCCTCAGCCACTATTCTGATGCCGCCACCCGCCTAATGCCACACATCTGCTGCCAGTTTCTCCATCTGCCACCAACCATCTTTACCAGGGACTGGTATTGCCACCCACCTCCACACTCTGTCATTGTGCCACTCTATGACCTCATGCTGCTGCTGTAGTGCCCTCCACACTGTGTCATTGTGCCAGTATGTGGCCTACTCCTGTTTTGCCACCTCCAGAATGTCATTGTGCCACTGCCTGACCTCATGCTGCTGCTGTGACTGCTGCCGTGCCCTCCACACTCTGTCATTGTGCCACTGTCTGACCTCATGCTGCTGCTGTGGCTGCTGCCGTGCCCTCCACACTGTGTCATTGTGCCACTCTCTGACCTCATGCTGCTGCTGCCATCACCTCCACTCTCTGTCATTGTGCCACTCTGTGGCCTACTACTGTTTTGCCACCTCCAAAAAGTCATTGTCCCACTGCCCTGACCTCATCCCTTGCTTTTCTGCTACTGTGCCCTCTACCTCTGTCATTGTCCCACTGTCTGCCCCCCAATCTGCTGCTGTGGTGCTCCCTTTTCCCCCCACATTTTGTCATTGGGGCCACTCCCCTGTCATCATGCGCGGGTTTGCCGTCACCTCCATTTCTCTGTCATTGTGCCACTCTTTTTTCCCACTCCTGTTTTTGCCACCTCCAAAAATGTCATTGTGAACTGTCTAAAACCCCATGCGGCGTGGCGCTTCACCATTCCACACTTTTGTCACTGATGTTGCCAACTGAGCTCTCACTTGTTTTTTCCAGCTTTCGCCCATAAACTTTATCAGGCTCCCTTTCCCCGGTTTTTTGGTCAGTTTTCCCCTTTTAATCCCCAGGGAATTTTATAGTAAGCGATTCAAAAGAGCGGGGCAGTTTTTTGGGCTTGACATACTAAAACAAAAACATTGTATGAAGGCCCCCCCAAAGATCTATTGCTTTAATTTAGGCATGGCACAACTTTTCAACAGAAACCCTGCAGGCTCTGGCACCTGGAAATAGCTGTTTTTAAATGTGATTCGTCCCGAAGCAATTCGGACCGAAACAAATTTTGTCGGAAAGTTCGGCGAAGTCACTGAATCGAATTGTTTAGAAATTCGCCCATCTCTAGTGGCGACTATATCTCGTGGCCACATGAGTCCGGTGGGGACTGAACTTGAGGAGGAGAGGACATTGAGCCCAAGCTTTGGTCTGGTGAAATGACGGGGTTTTTCTCCCCCAGGTGACAGGAGAGGAGGAGCAGGAGCAGCTGGAGGAGGTAGATGGAGATGAGGAAGATGAAGCAGATGACCCGCAAGCACCGTGGCAGTATACAGTGTAGATAGAGGCAGGGAAGTCCTTCGGAGTCACTTGTGCAGATGGCCCGCAGCATGCTGATTTGCCTGGCTAGTGACAGCCGAATAGTCACTATCCAGCAGAGGGATGACTTCTGGTTCTCCACCTTCTTGGACCCTCGCTACCGGTCCAAAATGGGAGCCTTTTTTCCAGCTGCTGAGAGGGAGGACAAACTCAAATACTATAGAGAAATCCTCCATAGTCAGTTTGCTAACGTTCGTAAACCATTTTTGGTGAAGGCAATTCTACCTCCACCAACTTCTTCATTAATACCTAAAAAAGTTCCAACGCAGTTTATTATGAAGTATAAACGTGGTAGTTTGAGTCCACTTTCTGCGTGACACCAATTTGTTGACATGCAGCGTACGGAATTGAAGGAGACCCTAAATGCAGGAAATGTTTTAGGTGTTTATTTTGAATTTGGTGCCATTGGTGATGGAATTTAGTACAAAACTGGAATACTGAATTACAAGCAAATGCTGCAAAACTGGCTTGGGATGAGCTTCTTCAGTATGAAGATTGAGAATCGTATGTCCAAATTACAGACGGAAAAACCGCCTCTGCCTCCTCCTTGAGCCTCGTCTGTCATATCCGTGTACCGTACCTCTTGCCTCCGTCCCTTGACCACGATCCTTGCCGGCTGTCCTGACCTTACGCTTGTCGCCGACACCGATCTTGCCTTACAATTTTGTACCTCGCTACACCTCAGCTGCCACCTCAAGCAATTCACGTCAGGGGTAACTACCTGGTAGACTCCCGCCGCAGCAAGTCCATCCCGCTTTGCGCGGGCTCTGGTGAAAACCGGGACCTACTTAGATTCCGCTCCCTGGCGTGGCTATTGCCATTGTCCCCTTACTGTGCTGCGATCTGGGTACTGGAAGCATACTGGTAATGTACAGGTAAACAGCAGTGATACAGCAGCCAGAGTGTGAAACTCTATGTAGGTACAACAATGAACTGACCAGGAGCAACAACAAGAAGTTCCTTAAGTAGCCAGGGGTCACAGGTCACAGCACAGAAAATTGGGACACTGTCCCTTTAAATACACAGTGCAGTGCCATGCGCACTTCTAGAGGGTGCACATGCACTCACAGGAAGCCAGGGAGCTGGTCTGTCCCAACCGTTGTGGCTGCATCTTCTGTTGTCCCTGTCTGTCATTTACTTGTCCCAGCTCCTGTCTGTCCTGCATCAGTCGCCGCCAGAAGATACAAGTCTGCCATTCTTCCTCTGGCTCTCTGGCATCAGTGACAGCGGCCGCGGCATGCATAGTGACACAGTACAGATAGACTTAGCACCAGGATTACACCTACGATGTGCCTGTATGTATGAACTATAGGAGAACAGGTCCATACCTACTGGTGCATTCCATACTACATTAACTCCTTAACGACCGCCTGCCAACTTTTTCCGCACTTTAGGCGGCCATCCAATAACCTTTCTGCACTTTTGGCGGCTATCCGATCACCTTTCTGCACTTTTGACGGCCATCCAATCAGTGCAGAGAACAGGGAAGTGTCAAAAACTTAATCGCTGAGATGTTGGGCTCTCATTGGCTGCTAAAATCACATGACCATGTTATATATACTTTTACTGTATTGCCTTGTGAACACCATTTTCAGCTCACTCTCTGTACTGTACAGACTGCTCTTAGTTAGATAGCATTTTCCTCTCCATAGACATCTATAGTTAGGGAGTTTGGTATTGCTGGCTGCATCTTTCTCACGCCCAGAAGCTGTTATTTGATGGCATTTGCAGGCTCACATAATACCTAACTCTTATATGCATGGATATATATTATACGGAGTGCTTGGATTTGCTAAATCATACTCAGTGCCCAAAAGTTCTGTTTTCACAGTTTTGGGGGTTCAGTAATTGTATAACACACCATCTCCAAATCTCCTATGTGTCAAAGGGGCTCTTAGGTCCCATCAGGATGTAGGGCCCCATAGCAGCTGCTACCACTGCGTCTCCTATAGCTACGCCTCTGCTTGCAAGTTGCCCTCATTTTCTCAGTTAACCATTGAAAGGAATTAAGTATTTTAACCTCTCAATTTTTTTCTAGCACTTTTAGAGCCAAGTTTTCTTCACTAAGTTGTTCAACATATCCAGTTTACTGTTATGGATGGTAATTCTAGCTTCTCCTCACCTTAATAAAAATTAATCAGAACATCATCTCCCATAGACTTTAATGGGGTTCGAAGTTCGAGTTCGAATAGATCTTTCAACCGAACTGTTCGCTCAAAACTAATGGGGTTATATGATAGAGGAGAGAAGCTGAGCTCTGTGATATGTAAGGTTATAGGATAGAAGTACGGAAGCTGAGCTTTGAAATATATAGAGTTATATGACAGAGGAGAGAAGCTGAGCTCTGTGATATATAGGATTACATGATAGAGGAGAGAAGCTGAGCTTTGTGATATATATGGTTATATTATAGAGGAGATAAGCTGAGCTCTGTGATAAGTAGGGTTATATTAAAGAGGAGATAAGCTGAGCTCTGTGATATATAGGGTTATATGATAGGGCAGAGAAGTTGAGCTCTGTGATGAATAGGTTTATATCATAGAGGAGAGGATATCAGCTCTGGTATATGTAAGGTTATATGATAGAAGGACGGAAGCTGAGATTTGAAATATTTTGATGGCCTTAATGCGAGGATCATGTTGGAGGAAATGGAGCATCCAAGCACTCATGTGAGAGATGGAGCCTTGATTTACCAAGCCTCTTCGTCGAGGGGCACTAGCAATCTGATCGTCCTCATCTTCCTCTTCCGCCTCAAATTCGCGCCAACCTCTTTCCAAGGCAGGGAAGTCTGTAACATCGGTGTCTAGGAATACCTCCTCCTCCGCTTGCTCCGGCACAGCTTCAACACAGCCCTGACTTGCCTCAGATGATGCACCTTGAGAGCTGATGCGCCGCCTTGCACTAGCCCTGGACCCCGAACCACTGCCTAATGAAGACCGATAAAATTGTGAAACTGTCGGGCCTTGTGGATTCGACGGAGAGAAAGGCTCCGTGTCCGCATCTGTGTCCATCTCCTCCTCCGTCGCTGGCGGGACCTGTTGTTTCAGAGTTTTCCCAACGATCTTTCCAGAACAAAGATCACCACAATGGTCATGCTGACAAGGGCATTGTCCGCACTGACCATTTTGGTGGCTTCTTCAAAACTGGCAAGGATGGTGCAGAGCTCTTTCACCTGCCTCCACTCTCGGTGGCTCAACACCCCGAGGTCCGCACCGCTGCTTGTCAGGCCATGTGTCATTTCCCATACTGCGCAATGGCATTGCGCTACTGCCACAATCGCTGGAGCATTGTGGAGGGTGGAATCCAGCATGTTGTCACGTCAACAATGAGACGATTGATGGGGAGGCCGAGCTGACGCTGCAACGCAGCCAGGCGGGACGAAGCAGGGTGCGCACGGCGGAAGTGCGAACTCAGACTTCGAGCCTTCCTCAGCAGGCAAGTCCAGACCCGGTAGCGCTTTAGAATTTTCTGGACGACAAGGTTCATGACATGTGCCAGGCAAGGGATTTGCTCCAGCCTACCGACCTTAAGAGCGGCCAGCAGATTTCGACCGTTATCGCACACCCCCTTGCCGGGCAAAAGGTTCTTGCCACCCAGCCACGCTCGGTCCTCGTTGCGAAGACCCCGTCCACAGCTCCGGGACCTGTGTGTGTACGGCCCTCCAAGACAGATTAATTTAATCACGGCCTGGTTTCTCGGGGCACATGATGCACAAAGGACCTTGGGGAAAGAACCCTGCACCATCCTGCTGGTTTTGAAGACGTTTGCCAACCTTTGAGAGCCACCGTTACCACCAGAGACATCCACCCAGCTCACCCAGTAAGCTGTCACAGAGATATAGCGGCCTTGGCCGTGCTTACTAGTCCATGTGTCGGTGGTCAGATGGTCTTTTTCAGACACAGATGCAGACAACGCGCTTGAAATTTTAGATGACAACGTGGGTGCCAGGGCAGGACGGCTTTTCTGGCAAAGAAATGCCTGCTCGGCATCTGGTTTTTGGGGGGAGGCAAGGGCCCCTGACATGCTGGAACCCATCTGTGTCCACCAGACGGAAAGGCAACATTTCCAAGGCCTGGCAATGCCAACATTCAGGTTTTTGGCTTTGGGATGGTTCGGGTTAAAGTGTTTCTTCTGTTCCCAAACCTGGAAGACAGAAGACTGGCTGCTAGACTGGCCGCTGTACGGCGTGCAGGTTGTCAAACTGGTGGAAGGAGAATGGGTAGGATGGGTCTCTGGTGTTGCTGGTGGTACTCGGGCGACAGTGGAGGCTGAAGCGGAGGCTGATCCCTGAGAGACATGGGCAGCTGAGGAATGCTTGGTGGTGTCGGAGGAGGCGGAGACAGAGGGTGTGACAGTGGTTGGAAGCCCGGCATCGGTGTGGCCTTTTTTGGCCAAGTGTTGCCTCCATTTCAACTCACGCATTCGCTGCATGTGAATAGACATGTTGGTGGTGGTTAAACACCTAAAATTCTTGCCTCTACTGATGCGTTTAGGCAAAGACGGCATATGACATCGCTGGGTGAATCAGAGGCTTGCTTGAAAAAGGCCCAGGCTTGAGAAGTCCTGGACCATTTCGATGGCGATTAGCGAGGAGCGTTTTTTCTGCTTATCATGGCTGGCGGAATCATCCCAGCGGACTTCTGCGACCGCCCTCTCTCTTTTTGAGGCGGGACCCGCACTGACACTACCCCATCGTCTTCCTCCTCGTCCAGTGATGAAGCGCTCGCAAGCAAATTCTGCTGAAATGACCACGTTGGATCCGCAATGTCATCATCATTATCAACACAGGTGACTTGGTCATCCTGACATTCTGCATCTAGGAGCTGCGGGCTTCAAGCAAGAGGCACTGCGGGATTTTTGTCAATTGACCAGCTTCCTTCTCCTCCTTTGATGGCATCAGTAACTGGGCGTCAGAGCAGACAAAATCATCCTCTTTGGCCTCTTGATCTTTTAACATGCCTTGTGACCCCAACTGAAATTTTTGTCATCAAAGGGGTCTTAAAAAAAGGGTTTTACCCAAAAGTGGGGGGTACACGATTGACATTTGGGCTCCCTTTCCCGCTTCATTTTTGGAAAGGGATGCGGGGGAGAGCTGATGACAAAAATTTGGGCCGTAAACTGGGGGGACAAGGGGGAAACGCTGGATCCCAGGTTGCATTATCCACTGAAGAACAGTTTGGGGCGCCCGCTGTTTTTTTAAAAAACCCCCCCCCGGAACCCCCCTTTCCCCGGGGCCCCCCCCTTTTTTTTTTTAAAAAAAACCCCTCTCTCGTACCTCTAACCCCCCCCCCCCTTTTCCCCCTTTCCAACCCATTTCCCCCAAAAAAAAAAAAAAAAGGAAGGAAGGGTTTTTGGTTTTTTTTTTTAAAAAAAAAAAAAAACCAAAAATTTCCCCCCCTTTTCCCCTTTTTTCCCCCCCCCCGGGGCCCTTCCCGAAAAAAAGGGGAGAAAAAAAAAAACCCGGAAAAAAATCCCTTTTTTTTTTTTTTTTTTTTCCCCCCCCCCCCCCCCCTTTTTCCCCCCCTTTTCCCTTCCTTTTTTTTTTTTTTCCCCAAAACCCCCTTTTTTGGTTTCCCAAAAACTTCCCCCCTTTTTCCCCCCCCCGGCCCCCCCCCCCCCCCCCCCCCCCCACAAAAAAAACCCCCCCCTTTTGGCTAACCCCCCCACCCCCCCCTTTTTTTTTTTTTGGGGGAAACTTAACCCCCCCCAAACAATTCCCCTTTTTTTTGAATTTTTTCCCCCCAAAAAACCCCCAAAACCCCCCCCTTAAAACCTTTTTTAAACCCCCCCCCCCAAAAAAAACCCCCCCCCCGGGGGGTTTTTTAAAAATTTTTTAAAAATTTTTTTTTCCCCCCCCAAAAATTTTCCCCCCCCAAAAAAAACCCCCGGGGTTTTTTTCCCCTCCCCCCGGTTTTTTTTTTCCCCCTTTCCCCCCCCCCCCCCAAAAATTTTTTTTTTTTGGGCCCCCCCCACCCTTTATTTTTTTTTTTTGCCCCCCCAATTTTCCCCCCCCTTTTTTGGGGCCCCCCCCAAAATTTTCCCCCCCCCCCCCCTTTTTTTAAAAACCCCCCCCCCCGGTTTTTTTTCCCCCCCCCAAACCCCCCAAAATTTCCTTTTTTAAATTTTAAACCCCAAACCCCCCCCCCCCTTTTTTAAAAACCCCTTTTTTTCCTTTTTTTCCCCCCCCCCTTTTCCCCCCAAAAACTGGTTTTTTTCCCCCGGCCCCCCCCCCCTCCCCTCCCCTTTTTTTTTTAAAATTTTTAAAACCCCTTTTTCCCCAAAACCCCCTTCCCCCCTCCTTTTTCCCTTTTTTTTTTTAAAAGTTAAAACCCCCCCCCCCCCCCCCCCTTCCTTTTTTTAAAAAAACCCCCCCCCAAAAAAAACCCCCCCCCCCTTTTAAAAACCCACAAACCCCCCCTTTCCTTTTCCCCCCCCCCTTTTAAAAAAAAAAAAACCCGGGAAAGGGGGGTTTTTTTGGGGACCCCTTTTTCCCCCCCCCGGGGAAAAACCCAAAAAACCCCCCCCAAAAAATTTTTAAACCCTCTCAACCTTAAACACGCACATTCCCTTGATCCCAGCTCACTCTCCTCTCTCCACCGAGGCCCCATGGAAACTCTCAGAAACACCACGGTCTGTATGTAACAAACTCTCCCCTACATACACGACCTATTCATCACTCTCACAAATTACTTTTCCTTTATGGTCTAACAGAAACCTTGGCTGACCCCCCTCTTGACACTGTCCTCCCCTGCCGCGACTCCTCCTATTGGTGGTGTGTCGGTACCCCTCCACAACTTTCCTCCCATTACTCCACCGCCCCCGTAACAAGCATGGAGGAGGAGTGTTGGCCTTCCTCCTATCAGAAAAACCTTGCTCTTTTTTGTTCCTATTCCTCCTCGAACACACCATCCTTACCCCACACCCTTCTTGAGGTTGGCACTCTGATCCCCCGCATCTCAAACTACTCACCCTGGTCCAACCTCCCCTGTCAAGTAGCTGTATCCAATGCCGTCCCCCAGGCCCTTGCCACTGCCTTCCTCTGACGTCCGACTTCTCTTTACCTGGCCTTCTTCTCTCCACTTTGCTTTCCACTGATCAATCCTCACTATTGTCATAGGGGCGATTTAACATTCCCCCCAATTGATTGTGCACACACTCCCGACCTGCTAGCCAGCAAACCGTCTTCTCACTCTGCTCTTAAAGGGCCTTTGGCCCTCCTCTCATATAAGTGGACCTCTGGATTCCACCCCACACAGAATAACCGGACCCACGTAACACAGAGTACACAGAGGGACCGACAACTTCACACCGCCTCTGCCGCCCTATCCAGACATCTCAAACTTTTCTTATTTTCCCTCACCGGCCCTCATATCTGACCCACACAGACCGATTTAACCTTCGACACATCAAAAAACCATCTGGTACTCCAGTCCACCTGCTCCTGCCTCGTCTCACTCTATGCAGCTGGGCCGCCTCGAGAACTTACAAACACCCTCAACCCTCGCACTTCTACTCTGACTCTCACGTTTGCACCTCGTTTCTAACCATAGATCCTCACTTGACAACCCAGACACAGCCGCTGCATTCCCTACATCCTACAAAACAACACAATCACCACCACCCTTGACTCAGTCACTCCTCTCGCCAACATACAACAGAAACCTGCAACATCAAAATAGCTACCTGGCACACACCCGGCCACCTCACTAACACAACTGAGACGATAGCTATGACCTAGAATATTGGCAGAATACGCCGCTGGACGAAAAGAGGCCGGCCACCTCCAAACCGAAACGACTTTCACCTCTTACAAACAAACCCGCTACAAAAAACAAAATCAAAGCACAGCATTTAATATCTGCACTCACTACCCAAAAATTACCATCTCCCTACCCGGCGCCAACAGGATAACTTTTCAACCACTCCTAAAGCCTCCTTGTCCTCACAGACCCCCAGACATTTATTTTTCCACGACCTTCAACTCTCATCCTTCGCCCCCCAGCACCTCCTCCCCCAACTCCTCCTATCAGCCGGACGATTTTGCCAACTTCATTTCATTAAATAAGATCAACACTCATCAGAGAACGCTTCACAACCCTCAGACCCCATACTACCCCCCCGAACACCCCACCTTCCCTATAATAGCAAAAACCCTACCATCGCCATCCACCCGCCACCGCCTCAACACTGTACGCCTGACCAACACGAGATTCCCCAGTGAACCACTTCCATAACGCCTGCTTTCCCCCCACCCTCCCCCCCCCCCCCTGCCCCCCACTGTTTTAAGTCATGATTAACCTCGTTCCCTCTCTTAGTTCCCAAATTCCAACCTACACTACCTGTAAACCTTGACCTCCACTGTCCCATCGCTAAAAACCGCCGTCAAACCCAGCCTCAGCACTGTATTTTCCCCAGGCCCTCACACCAACTTATATCAATCTATCATAAACCCACTGGCATCTTACCCTTTCCTCTCTATAAAAAACACAGGCGACCATCAGACACCCCTATCCTTGAAGAAACCATCTCCTCGACCCTCCTCACGATCCAACTAGTCCCCGCCCCAACTCACTGCTCCGGTTTTTTGCACATTCCAAACTCCCTCGCGCAGACCCACGTCTATCTTCAGCTGTTCCTCTCGCCCACCTCTCCTCCAACTCTCGACCCTCCTTGACCCCACCGTCCAATCCAGGCTTCCGACCCAACCAACTTCCCACAGAAACTGCTCTATAAGACCAAGGTCACCAACGACCTAGGTAACCAGCACACAAGCCACAACGCCAACTACACCGTCCTTACTGGCTCTAGACCCTTTCCTCATGCCTTTGACACAGTCCGACGACACAAGCCTCCTCATCCTGCTGGACAAATATCCTCTCCTCCCGTCGGCAACACGGACCTGGCCCCCTCTCCTGATCACACCTATCGTCCCACACTGAACGGGACATTCAGTGTCACATCACCTCCCTGCACCACCATCCTCCCACCCACCCCCGCCACGCCTCTCAACTGTTGGTGTCCCTCAGACATGGGTCTGTCCTGTGCCCACTGTCTACCTCCTCTTCCCTATATCAACACAACTCCTTTGACTCCCTTTGGTCCTGGGTCAGCTCCATAGGCCTCGCATAGGCTTTAACATAACCAACCAGTACGCGGACCGACACCCAGCTTAATATCTCCACGGCGGTCCTGACAATTAACGCCCTTCGTCGATCCCTGGAACGGGCCAAAAAATGCCTATCAATCCCATTTTCCCTCCATCTTCTCCTTGTTCACCCGACGCTTAAACAACTTAAAAGTACAAAAAACCAGCATACAATCAACCTTTCCACCGTGCCATTCACCTAAACCCCCCACAACACCTGATCTCTCAACACTGTTAATGGGCCACACCCTCAGCACCACCAGCACCACAGTCCGCTGCCATAGGATAAAAAACCATTAAGTCCTCCTCTTTATCCCATTTAAAAAAAACCATTCAAACCACACAAGAAGCTACCCAAGGCCCTCATCCTCTGCTGCCGCCGGTCCTACCATAGAAAAAAATATTTCACCGCATCACCGTCCATTCCTCAACTCTGCACACTACAAAACGCTGTCCACCCCATTCCAGTCCTCTCCCAGTCCCGCCTAGAGACTACGCAAACATCCTTCTCTGTGGCCTCCCAGTTAGCACCCTTGCGACCCTCAAATCCATCCTAAACCTCTTGCCTCTGCCCAGCCTCCCCGTCTGAAATTCAACTCACGTCCTCGCTACTTAACTCCTCTGCCACTCGTCCCCTCTGGCCAATCCCGATTCACAACTGGCCAACCCCATTTGCCCAACGATTCACAATACAATTACTAAACCTGCCAGACCTACAAGGCTCGTCCATAACCTCTCTACCCTCCATACATCTCAAGCCCTGGCCCTAATTCCAGAATAACTAACTCCCCTCACGCAATCTCACGTCGCTCCTCACAGGACCTTCTCCTCTACACCCCTCACAACCAACTCCCTCACATAACCGTCCACCAAGACTTATCCCCGTGCTTATCACCCACACTCTGGAACTCCTTAACTACAACCCCCAAAACAATCAGACTCTCCCCCACCTATCCACCAGATTCAAAAGCAACCACCGAAAAACCCATCTCTTCAGGATTAGCCTACAACCCCACACTAACCCCACCACCACTACACCGCCGCAAGCATGTCTGCACCCACAACCTTTCTGTCCTCTGTATCATCTCTCCTCCGGTCCCCTTTCTTCCTTGTAGAATTTAAGCCCCATCTGCGGGGCAGGGTCCTCTTATTGTTCCCCTCTCTGTTTCAGTTACTAATAAAATATTTTCACCATTGTATTTGTTATGGGTTATGTAATTCCCCTTAAATGTACAGCGCCCTTGGAATTTATGGCGCTCCGTTAAAAATAATAATAATAATAATAAATATAAATAATAATAATTCTAAATCCCCCTAATTTCCTACAAAGCCACCTTAAGGATATAGAAACTGAAATGTTTCTTCATCGAGCGAAACAGACCCATGTGAAATGGCGGTCTGGAGTGGAAAGAACCATAAGACAAAATCAAGCAGTGTTTCTGACCATCAGTCCCCAGGGATGATACAATACTTGCCCAGATATAGAGACTATGGGGAATTAATTAGTTTTTTTCTCAACAAAATATCATACAAGTGGGCCGCCAAGTCTGGCCAAACTGAGATTCAACAAAAGCGCAATAAAAAACTGATTCCGAAGTTTAACACCGGATGAGAATTGCGGTTTTTTTTTTTTTTTTAGCACAGCAATGACAAATGAGAACGACAGGTGCTAGAATTGTCGTACAACAATGGATATTTGAATAAAACTTAGGTTAAAAAGCGGAAAATTAAAATGTGGTTTTTTTTGCACCTATGAAATACAACCTGCAATTACAAACATTGCCAAACTTTCTACTCTTTATGGGTGCAATAAAATCCGTACAAGCTGTATGGGTCCTTTTAAATATTATTTTAAAAAAAATTAACAAAATGGGCCTGCAGCCAAAGGTGAACAAACCTAATTAAATTGTGTATCGGATAATAAAAAACGTGGGTTTTTTTGGCCACCTATAAATACACCTGCCGGGAGACTAGAAAAGTTTCTGTATCCTATTGTGGCTAACAAAGTGTCTCCTTAAACAAAAGCTGGGCTGAGGCCAAATGAAAAAACACAAACCGAATAAAAATAGTGTACGGATAATTAAAAAATGTGTTTTTTTGCACCTATAAATACAAGACCTGCGTTGATTCACAAAATTTCAGTATTCAATTTAAGTACAAAACAAAGGAGTGGCTCTATGAACAAAAACTGGGCCGCAGCCAAAAGTAAAAAAAAAAAAACACTCTATTGCAAATTGTAATACACCGGATAATAAAAGGTGGTTTTATGCACGGCTATCGAAATACATACCTATCCCTGGCAAATACTCTAGCAAATTTCTGTATGGAAATAATCCGAACAAGATGAAGTCTATTAATATTAAATAAAACCAAAATTGTCCTGCGGCAGCAAAGTGAACAAATACCTAATTAAAATGTGTACGAATAAATAAAAAAAGAGGTTTTTTGGCACCTATAAAAATACACCTGCCCGTGACTGGAGGATAAAAAAAGTCCCATTGTATCCTATTGTGCGAACCAAGTGGGACATTGAACAAAGCTGGGCATGCGCCAAAGAAAGATGAACAAACACCTAATTAAATTGTTGTAAGCTGCTAATAAAAAACGAGGTTTTTTTTGCACGCTATAAATAACACCCTGGCGGAGAACTAGAAAAGTTCTGTATCCTATTGTAAGAGAACAAAGTGGTCCTTTGAAACAAAACCTGGAGCTGTGGCCATAAGTGAAAAAAAAAACATAAAAAAAACCTAATTAAAGCGCGTGTCACGAGATAATAAAAAGCTGAGTTTTGCAACCCTATCAATACACCTGAAAAATTATGTATCCTAATTTATACGAGCTCCACAAATACATACAAGCTAATAATTCCACAACCAAAAACTGTTAATAAAAAAAAGCCAATTAAATAACATGCAGTGGGTCAAAAAGCAGAGTCAGGGCTCTTCCATATCCACTCATTCCTTTCCATAAGAGCCCCTCTCCCTCTCCCCCACTGCAGTCTATAACAGTGCTAGATTGCTCCTTTAAAATTCCTCAGCCAAATTATCTAGAAACTGAAAATTCCTCTCTCAATCTACCTAAGTATATCCTAAAAATGTATCACATGTTAGCCTTAAAGAAATAGTTGTCTGTGAGAACAAAGAGAACAGTTTTTCCCTGAGCTGTTTTTGAGACAAGACCGACGCACAAATTCCTTGCACTTGATGATGACACAGGACACACACTTAATGCAGAACAGAAGGCCTGTTCTAAAGTAAAAACGAGGTCATGGTGATTTTTTTTCCAGCCAATCACAACCATACACATGCCCAGTCAAGATGTGATTGTCTCGACGACCCCCTCACGCCTGGTCTCATTCACTAAGCTGATGTTGCCTGGCCGCCAAAAATTGACAGAAAAGGCGGGAAGAAAAATGGAACGATATTAATAGATTATGGGCGCGAGGTTTTAGTTAAAACATCTAAATTAAACGCGTGATCGAAAAAAATATCCGATCACCATAAAAAAAATTGTGCCGTATGTCCACCACTTTGTCGAATGATAATCCGCTCGAAGACACATAGTCAAGAAGAACTGTTGAGCATCGAGAAATTCCGCCCTACATCAGACCCAGAAATAGGAACAGAAAACATTTCCTCTCTGCGTCAAAAACTGTAAGTAAATTGGTCTCTAGTCAGTGTCACTTCCTGTCATAAAAAAACAAGAGCACATGCTACACAATGGTAGAAATGGCCCTGTCCAAACTTTTTGGAGTTGCTGCCATTAATTTCTAAACAAGTACATTTTCTCAAATGGAATGAACAAATGTCTAACTTTCAACTTCTGATCTGTGTTATGTGGTGAATAATTTATGGCTACGAGAGATTTACAAATCATTGTTTTTTTGTATTTAACTTTACAGTGTCTTCAGAATTAGGTTTGTATTTTCATTGGTGATATCTAGATATTGGCAAGGGTTTAGCGATGTAACCTCATATAAAAGGGTTATAAAGTTTAGCAACTCCTATTAGATAATTCTGAGTTAATAAAGAGGCACAAATGGTCCTCTGTTCAGGATCCCTATATCTTGGCCAGGGATTAGAAATAGTGTCCCTTGCAGGGGAGAACTTGTCTTATCTTGCATTACATATTAAAAGGCAATATGTAATGCTTAATTTTCATTTGTGGAAGCAAAGCAAGGAAAGTGACTACTTAGTGCCAGGTTTCCCACAAGTTACAGCTGATCACTGGAGGTTCCAACAATCGGGTGGCAACTTTGCGATCCGAGCTTCATTGAGTCAATGGTCCTTTTACTAACAAGTAGTGCTCACGTGACCCATATCACCATCCCACATACTCTTATATCTTGATCCTAATTTTCACTGGGTACCACCTTTATCTTCATTCCATTTCACATCAGCTTAATGTTTTTTCTCCATATAACACTGTAATTTAGTATAAAAGTCTTTCCATAGATTACAGGCCTCTGGTTACACGGTTGTCACACCATTGGACAACGAAACTTAAAAGGTATTTTTTTCCACCCACACATAAATGATTAGCTTTAAACATGTAGGCAAAAGACAAATAAAGATTCTACTTCTGATTCTGCTTTGTTTAGGAAATGGAAGAGATCTTAGTTTCTCTAAGTTACTGACCACTTCTTCTCTCGCCACACCCCTAGCGGGCATCTCCTGCTCAGACTTGCCTCCAGTGCCCTAATCAAGAACAACATAGACCATTATGTCCCAGCATCTTATCTCTAGCCACTACTAAAAGAGTTTGTTTATCTATATTAATTACAAGCTTCAACTGAGTCTGGTAGAAGCCTCTGTTGTCTTTTTTGCACGTTCTCCCCAGTTTACAAACGTCCTGCCAGTCCATGACCAGTGACAACAGGATCATCTAGGTATAGCTGAGCTGATATGCCAATCACTGCTATAGAGTCACCACAAACGATCCCTAACCAGGAACAATGTGAGCCAGAGCTACCTGAGGCTCTGTAAAAGCAGCAACAGACCGCTTAAGGTACAGCTGAACTGAACAGAAGAGCCTGAAGCAGGTGAAGGTAATGACCGAGTAATGTCCCCCAAAACCAACACCAAGCCCAACGGGTCCCAAAGCAAAGCAATTGGGACTGAGCTTTAGTGTCAGCCAAAACCATGGACAAGTATGACAATGTTTCTAGAAGAAAACAGCAAAGGTTTCCTAAACTCATTAAACCAATTTAACTAGCTTCCAAAACGAAGATGCAGTTTCCTTAGTCTGAAATGTATTTTCCTCTTGCTCTGTTGTTTTTGAGCAAAGTTTCACTGAGCGTTTGCATTGCCTAATTTGATTTGGAAGGATTAGAATTGAAAAATAAAGACAGCAGTTCAGACAAAAATAACATCCCCATATCATATGACATCTCTTGGGTATAAAGTATAGCCACAAGCTTCATCGTTTAATGAAGATCATCCAGCTATCCAGATGCTACTGCTGTGTTAGTTCTGTATGTATATTCCACTGTCCCTGGTCATCTTGTCACCATCCCTGGTAACTTTGGGGGTGGCGTGCGTGGTGATCCGCATCTGTATCACTTGACCACTAGTCACGTGCAACTGCAGGATACACAGAGCATAATGAAAAGCTGCAATAAAGATACATACGTCAGTGAAATTATCTTCTCGATTACAACTTCTAAAATTATTTCATATTCATCCATACCATCCCCAATTCCCATCTTGTACTAAACTCCATTTTGCAAGTGAAATTAAGAGTATTTTTTTTTACTGTTATTTATTAAAAAACAAAACCAAAAAAATATTCTGTTGCGCACGGGCAGCACACTGAACTGAGTTTCCCTTCTATGACCGCGGACCCAGAATGACTAAGATATCGTCATTTATAAAATAAAGCTCTGCCAGATTATTCCTACCAGGGGGTATACCCAGAGTGTATTAGATCATAGTTTATACACAACAACTAATATAAGCCTACCAACGGTTCATTTTAAGCATATGTATGGCTGATGTTCGATAAAAACAATGATTCTCTTATTTATTAAAAACGGGTGTCCCTACATGCAGCAACCACCTAACACGCGCTATGGTTTCTTTCTATTCTTGCGCAATTGGCTCCCATTATCATAATCATCTTGACGCGGTCCGTGAATATCCTTTCCTTGTGCCGGTACTTGATTCCATTATATGCGTGTGCGCCGGGGGTTTATCCTTGTCCCGCGCATTCCGCGCATTTGGTGTATTCATTTCGTTTTCCCCCTGGACGCTGCAATCAGTGTGCTGTAGGGCGCGCATCCCCCAGCCATCCGGTGAGTAATATTATGTTATGATTCAAGCAATCCAATCCGTTTATCATCATCAGACACCAGTAAATAAGTCTTGAATGTAAATCTCACCAGTTGAATATTCATAGGTAGATTCAAATAGCTTTTATGAACCACTTATATAAGTATAATGATCATTAAACAGGACTATTGACACTTGAATTTAGAGCATAAGATCATGAGAATAAACCACGAATTGTCCATTTTACATACACGAGTTAACAGTAAACTACTCGTAAAATCCTTGTAATCTCTGTGATTGTTCACGCGGAGGGGTAGATTATATTGCTGATGTCACATCTCTAAAAAATACTCAGACGTCTCCTTAATTGCACAGAACAGGACAGCCTGAGAACCCCGTGCAGCAGTAACAGGGGCCGAAACGTACTGTTACATAATAGGTAACAATTTAAACTCTATTATTTTTGTTGAAGTGTCTTCCTCGGCGTTTTATCTATATTTTAACATTACCAAATGACCCTGAACCAGGTCTGGTGGCGTGCACCTTATTATTTTTTATGGACGGCTGTATGATGAACAACGTCTTGCATCATAATAAAATGCGTTATGAGTAGTGGAGTGAGCGCTTATTATCAGACAAAAGTTGAAAATCCGGCATACGGTTATTTTAATGATTAAGTCTATGATCAGGAATTTTTTCGATCACCCAACGGCGATAATTTAGGTTAAAATCTGCACATAATACCTATTTAATAATCTGCGCCATTTCCCCGGCGCTTCCTGTCATTTTTTGGCGATCCAGCAAATGCAGCTTAGAGAAAACGAGCAGGGTTGAAGCTGGGTGTGCGACGTCCAATGACCGGGGAATGTGTAATGGTTGTGAATGGCAGGAAAAATCACACTGACCTATCGTTTTACCCATAGAACTAGCCCTCTCCTGTTTCATGAACAGTGTGTGTCCTAGTATATAATAAGAGCAGGAACATGATGCTTCGGTCCCTCTACTCAAATCAAAACAAGCATCAGAGCGAAAACTGTTCTCTTTGTTCACTATGACAGACAACATATAGTAACGCTTTTGATAAGGCTGTGAAAACATTAGAAACTTAGAGTAGATTAGAGAGATTTTTTCAGTTTTTTTAGTTACTTACTGGCTGAGAATTTTTAAAGAAGCATCTAGCGCTGGTCTACACCACGGGGGGAAGGGAAAGCCGGGGGGTGGGGGTTGGGGTTGGGCTCAGCAGCGAACACAGCACAGACAGGCTGGCAGGCGAAGGCTTTTTGAAAAGGAGAGATGAATATTGTGCATGCAAGCCAGAACTGTGCTTGACCCTGTCCATTGCAATGGTTTTGATTAACAGTTTTTGGCCAGATTATTGGTCGAAATATTACTTGTATGGTTTGTGCAGCCTGTACTTATAAATTAGTGATACCAAGATCTTATTTCTAGTAACTGCAGGTGTATTTTGAAATAGTGCAAAACTCCCAACGTTTTTTTAAATTCTGTACACAATTTAATAATATTACGGTTATTTTTTTTATTTTTTTTTTCAACTCTTTGGTGCGCCTCCAGTTTATATTCATAAGAGGCCACCCTGCCCTTAAATTTGGAAACATGCAATTTTTGTAGTCACCGCAGGTGGTATTTGTAGGTGCAAAAATCCTTTTATTATCCGTCTACATTTACAAACAGTAATGACCGAGTGATAATAGTCAGGGTGTGGATTTTTTTTTTTATTTTTCAACTTTGGTGCGAGGGCCTCCAGTTTTTGTTTCATAGAGCCACCCCTCATAGCCACTTAAATTTGAAATACAGCAAAATTTTAGTTCCCCCACCACAAGGTGTAATATGTAAGGTGGCAAAAACAAGGCCTTTTAATCATATCCGTTATGGACATTTTTCCAAATAATGGTGTTTTTTTTTTCACGGTATTGGGTGCGGCCTCAGTTTTTTGTCATGTGCGAGCCACACGTTGGCACTTAAATTAGAATACAAGCAATTTTGTAGTCAACCGCAGGTGGTAATTTTAAGGTGCAAAAAAAACAAACAAAAAAAAAAAACTGCCTTATTATTATACCGTTATACGCGCGCATTTCAAAATAGGGTGTTATTTTTTTTTTTTATCTAAACTGTTTGGTGCGGTCCACAGTTTTGTTTCATAGAGCCAAACCGTTGGCACTTAAATTTTGAATACAGCAATTTTTTTGGTCGTCACCGCAGTGATTTTTAAGGTGCAAAAAACGACCTGAATGTAATCCCCACCGAATAATATATTTAAATAGCTGTATTGCACGTGGTGTGCGAGCCATAGTTTATTTCCAAATAGCCACCCTGTACGACAATTCTGATAGAAAAATTCTCTAGTAACTGTCATCGTTTGTCATTGCTGCAAAAAAACGCAATTTCTCATCCGTGTAACTTCTGAATAGTTTTATTGCGCTCGGGGAATCTCAGTTTGGCGCAGATAGCGCACTTGTATGATATTTTGTTGAAAACTATCAATTCCTAGTCCTACTGGGAAGTTGTAAATCCCTGGGACTGAAGGAAGAACACTGTTGATTTTGTCTTACGGTTCTTCCACCAGACCACATTTCCAAGGTATTCACAAGAAACATTTCAGTTTCTAATCCTAGTTGGCTGTAGGAAATTAGAGGGATTTAAGAATAGCTGTGATTTGCCGTCTTTCAATAAGAGACTGTCAAAAACTCTTCCATACCTTTTTAAAAATTATATCTTTCTGAACATGTAGCGAAATGCAGGTGGTAAGCGAGCAAAGAGGGGGTAGGACATGGAGGTAGAGGTATGAGAGCAGGTGCTCCTTCCAGTGCTAGCGACAATACGCATGCCAGCGGATCGTCGTTTGCAGGACCGTCAGGCCTGTCATCTCTGGGTCAGGGCCCTGTGAATCTCAGTAACGAACAGCGTTTTCAAATACCCTGGGCTCCACCAACGAAGTTCCTCAGGGATAGAAGAACAGACACACAGCGCAATGTGCGTTACAGATTTACAACACAGGGTGCGACTTTAAACTAATTAGAATCACACCACCTTTAAGAGCTGTAAAAGGTATGGTACAGCTCACTTTAAAGCTCAAATTTAAAAGGCCACAGCTGATCCCTCCTGCACCTCGCCCCTCTCCGAGCAGCTCAGGAAACCTCCAATCTCGCAGCCCAGCAGACTCCGGCAGCAGTAGTAGGAAAGAAGAACACTCGTAACACGAGTGAAATTAGAAGTTCCCGTGGCGCTTTCAGGGTCAAAAACAATTCAAAGAAAAGCCAACTTAAGCATCAAGCTGGTTTAGTAAAGTAAATATAAAACAGGAAAGCTACGCGTTTCGCAGGGACTCTACCCTGCTCCCTCAGGCACCTTTTTTTTTTTTTTTTTAAGCATCAAGCTGGTTTATTAAAGTAAATATAAAACAGGAAAGCTACACGTATCGCAGGGACTCTACCCTGCTTCCTCAGGCACATAAAACAGGAAGAAAAACAGGGCTTTTAAACAGTTCAAAATTGAGACAGAGGCTTAATTGAACAAATTAACCAAAACATTTAACAAGTTTAAATAAAAAACATGACAAATTTTAAAAACACTCAAAAAACGTACATTATTGAAGAAAACAACCTTCCAACTGCTCGTTATCATTTAAATTTCTAATCATCAGCAATCACATTGCTGAATCTCAGTGACCATATTGGCATTAAGTCCATGGTCAACCAATCTACTCATTCAAACCTGACATCATTTAGCCCAAAGTAATGGTGGAATTTAGATGTAAGTTTTTAACTAGCATGTTTTGGCCAGATGCTGGTCCTGATATATTGCAGAAACTGCTGACTCCCTGTATTGCTTCCCCACAAAATGTCAAGGCATCTCAGGTTTTTACAACAGAATGGTCCGAAAAAGAAAAACATCCATGAGCGCAGCCTTGGCGAATCTTGTTGATGCCAAGTCAAAGAGAATGGGCAGACTGGTTCGAGTGAAGAAAGCAACAGTGCTCAATAGCCACCCGTTACAACCAGGTAAGCAGAAGCATCTCTAACGCAATACGGCGAACTTGAGGCAATGGGCACAGCAGCGAAGACCACACCGGGCCCCCTTCAGCAAGAACAGAAACTGAGGCTCCAATTTGCCCAAGCTCATCAAATTGGACATAAAGATGGAAACGTGCCGGTCTATGAGTCCGATTCTGCTGCGACATTCGATGGTAGGGTCAGAATTTGGCGCAACAACATGAAACATGATCCATCCGCTTGTATAACGTTCAGGCTGGGTGGTGGTCATGTGTGGGAATATTTTCTGGCACTCTTTGGGCCCCTTGGTACCAATGACATCGTTCAAACTTGTTGAATCTAGCCACGAAAATGAGCAGTTCGAAGCAAAAGGTCCAACCCGTTACTAGCATGTTACCTAATAAAGTGGCCGGGAGTAAGACAAATACAAAAAACAGAGTTACCAGATAAACAAAATTTTAAAAAATTACATACAATTACAAATACTGTAATATCCAAGAATATACAAATTATACAAACAATAAAAAATACATACGTTTTCATAAATATACAATTTCAAATATAAAACATGTACAAAAATAAATTATGCTGATCCCAGGAATTGAACTCTCATTGTCTACTTCAAAGTCCCCTATGTTAACCACTACTCTAACAACCTATTCAATGGTATCCTGTACTTCATTTAGCCCATAAGGTTTAATGGTGTGAAGCTTATAGATCCAGTAAATTTCTCTACTAGCCAACTTCTTATGGCGATCTGGATCCTCGCCATCCACCCCCTCAATTGGCTGAACATAGAAAACCGGTTCGACTCCCGTATGCTTCTCCACAAAATGTCTGGAGAGGCTATGCAACAGTTTTTTATGTCTAACATTGTAAAGTGGTCTTGCCTACATATTGAATACCGCATGTACAAGTTAGTACATAAATTACAAACGATGGTGTACATGTCAAAAAAGATTTAATATTAAAAATTTCACCAGTACTAAGTACACAGTTTTTTCAGAACTGGTGAGCATCCCACAGCATTTACACAAGGCGTGACCACAAGAAAAAGAACCTACATTTTTAACCACCGCCGTATCTACTTTTTCTTTACTCCTAATATTATGATATTTTAATTTTGAAGGAGCAATCTTATTTTTGATGGTGGCTGAGAAGCAGGGTAGAGTCCCTGCGAAACGCGTAGCTTTCCTGTTTTATATTTACTTTAATAAACCAGCTTGATGCTTAAGTTGGCTTTTCTTTGAATTGTTTTTGCCCCTGAAAGCGCCACGGGAACTCCTAATTTCATTTGTGTTACGAGTGTCCTTCTTTCCTACTCAGTAACGAACAGCGTCGCCAATTTGTTCTTCAGTGGTTAATGCAACCTGCATCCAGCAGTCTTACCTCCTCGTCCTCCCAGTCACGACCACAAATGTCGTCATCAGCATCATCAGCATCCGTCCAACATGAAGCAAAGGCAGCCCAAATGTCAACTCGTGTACCCACCACTGTGGATAATCCATTTTCTGAAGACCTTTGATGAAAAAGTGCGGTTGGGGTCAGAAGGCATTTCAAAAGACCAAGAGGCCAGAGGATGATTTTGTCTGCTCTGACGGCCAGCTACTGATGACATCAGAGGAGGAGAAGGAAGTCGGTCAATCGGCAAAAATCCCGGGCAGTCGGCAACGCCTTGCAGTGCCTCTTGCTTGAAGCCCGCAGCTCCTGGATGCAGAATGTCAGGACGACGAAGTCACCTGTGTTGATGATGATGATGACGACATTGCGGATCCATCGTGGTCTTTTCCGCAGAATTTGCTTGCGAGCGCTTCATCACTGGACGAGGAGGAAGACGATGGGATAGTGTCAATACGGGTCCCGCCTCAAAAAGGGAAGAGGGCGGCCCGCAGAGTCCGCTGAATAATTCCGCAGCCACGGTCGCGGAAACCCCGCCCCTCGCTTATCGCCTAAAAAAAGGTCCGGGACCCCCAAAGCCTGGGCCCTTCTTTGAGCAAGCCCTGATTCACCCGGGGGGGGGGGGGGGAATGTCATATCCCCCTTGCCGAAAAGCACATAAGGCAATAATTTTGGGTGTTAACCACCAACAACATTCTACACATGCAGCGAATGCATAAAAAATGGGGAAAACATTTGGGCCAAAAAAGGCCAACCGATTCCGGCCCCCAACCATGTCCCACCCCTGTCCCCGCCTCCCCCCTCCTCCGCCACCACCAACCTTCCTCAGCTGCCCAGCCCCTCTCGGGGTAATAATCGGGGATCAGCCCCGCTTCACCTCCATTTCGCCCGAGTACCACCACACCACCAGAGCCCCACCCCTACCCCTTCCCCTTTCCACCTTCGACGACCTCACCCAAAACCGGCCATCAGCACCACCCTTTTGTCCCCCCGGGGGTTGGAGAGAAAGAAACCCTTTAAACCCAAACCATCCCAAAAGCCAAACCTGAATGTCGGCATTGCCCTTTTGGCCCTTGGAAATGTTGCCTTTCCCCTGGGACCAGAGGGTTTTCCCCCAGTCAGGCCTTTGCCTCCCCCAATACCAATGCCAAACAGGCATTTTTTCCAGAAAAGCCCCCTTCCCCCTGGCCCCCCACGTCATCTAAAATTTCAAGCGCGTTCTGCATCTTTGTCCGGAAAAGTCCATCTCACCACTGGGCCCTGCAGGAAGGCTCGAGGTCTGATTCGCATTCCGCCTTCCCGCACCGCTTCGGCCCCCTGCTGCGTTCGTGTAAAAGGGGGCCTCCCCGTAAACCGTCCATTGTTGACGGGAAACACTCTGGAATTCCACCCCCACATGCTCCAGCGATTGTGGCAGAACGCAATGCCATTACGCATACAAGGACACATGGCCTGACAACAGGGGGGACCTCGGTGTTGAGCCACCGAGAGTGAAGGCGGGAAAAATGAAAAGGCCATTTTTCGGTTTTCGGGGACAAGGGCCTAAGGGTTGCGGGGAAAGGTGGCCTCCTCGGGCCCCCCCCTCAAGGGTTTTTCCCAACCCAAAAGGCCAATTTTTAAAAAGGGGGCTGGGTGTGGGGGGGGCCCCTTTGGGGGGCCCCAAGAGGGGGAAGCGGGGGAAAGGGGAAAAGAGGGGTTTTCCTAGACACCGACTTTACCGACGTCCCTCCTTTTGGAAAAATTTCCCCAAATTTGAGGCGGAGGAGGAAATGAGGAAATGATTTTTGCTAGTGCCCCTCGACCCAAGACTTGGGGGAAACCCAAGGGCTCGATCTCTCACAGAGTGCTTGGTGCCCATTTCCCCATCAAAATGAACAACAGTTAGGGGTGGCACCCTCCTGATCCCCGGTACAAAACAAAACCGCATTTTTCCTTTCCCCAAACCCCAAAAAGAAGTAAAATGCGGGAAAGGGAGACCTGCTTTTGATCAACGGAGCTCTTTTATCGCTTCCCCGTTCTTCAAGTCACGGTGGAAGACTTCAGCACGTGACAGCAAAGTGCCAAGCAGCCCTAGCGGCAGCAGGCAAGGGCAGAAGCCTAATGGGTGACCTCTGCAATCTTTTTTTTCCACCTAAACCAAACCATCAATGCAGGCACACAACAACACACAGAACCAGCTTAAATCAGGGTGAACGACTACTCCCGTCTAAACACCGATTTTTTTTGTATGTGTTTCCGACCCAATAGATTTCTGGGTACCCAAAAAAGGATGAATGGCCCACTCCCGCCACCCAAGGGGTTTTCCTGCCCAGCACCAGATCTTTTTGAGGGGAAAACCTTCAGCACAGCTGAATGGGGATCGTTTGATTTTCATCAAATGAATTTTAAGGCATGGATCCTGATGATGTTGTGGCCCCAATTGCCGAGGTCCCCATTAGAGCCGATCTACTCACTTTCCCCCAAACAAAATGGTCCCTTAAAATTTTTTTTTTTAAAATATCATTTCATACGCAATTTTTTATTCTCAGTTTCCCAACATTTTTAAATTTTGCGGGTTTTTTTGCTGTAGGAACTGAAAAGACAGCAAGGTTTTTTTCATGACAAAACCGTATTCATTTATCCCTAACTTTACATTTTTCGCTTTGTCAAGGTTTTGAGGTCAGTTGCGTAGATACGCTAAAAATGGCCTTGGAACAAAAAGGGGGTTTAAAAAGGGGGCATTTCCCCTCACAATTTTAACATGACTGAAAGTCTTTTTTTATAATTTTGGGGGGTCATGGTGTGTGAGATACAGCTAAAATAAAGGTCCTTTGGGAAACAGAAATGTGGCTTCTAAGGGGCTTTTCCCCCCTCACAATTTTTAACAGTGGCTGAGAATCATTTTTAAAATTTTTGGGGGTCATGGTCTGTGAGATACAGCTATAATCATGGCCCTTTGGAACAAAAAATTGGGCTTCTAATGGCATTCCCCCTCACTTTTTTTAACAGTGGCTGAGAAGTCATTTTTATAATTTTTTGGGGGTCATGGTCCCGTGAGATACAGTTAAATCATGGCCCTTTTTGGAACAAAAAATGGGGCTTCTAAGGGGCATTTCTCCCTCACAATTTTAAAACAGTGCTGAAATCATTTTAAATTTTTTTTGTGGCACGTTCTTTGACATGCACAATACTACAGGTCCTTTTCAAAAAATTTGTTTCAAACAGCATTTTTATTCAAAATTGTCAAAAGTGGCCCCAGGGTCATGTTTTAAATTTTTTTGGGTTTTTTGCTTGACAGGTTTTTTAAAAAGTCCAAATTAAAAAAAAAAACCAAAAATTTTTCTTCAATTGTCAAAATGGCTCAAAGGGCTGTTTTTTAATTTTGGGGCATTTTGCTTAAAAACCTAAAATTTTTAAAAAAAAATTTTTTTCTCAAAATTTTTTTCCAAGTCGGGTGGGATTTGTTTTTTAAAGGGGGGTTTTTAAAAAGTTTAAAATTTCCCAAAAATTTTTAAAGGGTTTTTTCTCAAAACTTTTCCAATTTTAAAAAAAAAGGGGGGAAAAAATGAAATTTCCTTTTTAAAAAATTTTTCCCAAAAAATTTAAAAAACTAAACCCTTTAAAACCCAACCAAAAAAAGTTAAAAAAAATTTTCCCCTTTTCAAAAAAATTAAAAAAAATTTTAAAAAAATTTTTTAAAAAAAAAAAAATTATTATTCCCGGGAAAAATTGGAACAAAAAAAAAAAACAAAATTTTCCGGTTGATAAAAAAAAAAAATAAGAAAAAGGGGATAAAAAAATAAAAAAATTTAAGGAAAATAATTGGTAAAAAAATAACAAAAACCTCCCATTTAAAATTTAAAATAAAAAAGGGTAAAATAAACCCAATTTCCCCTTATCTTTCCCCAATTTTAAAAGGGTCAAAGGCAATTTTTTTGTTTTAAAATAAATTTTTTCCCCAACTTAATCCCCCTTTAAAAAACCCCCTTTTTAAAAAAAAAGATTTATCCCCACCCCCCCCTTAAAAAACCCTATACCCCTTTAAAATCCCACCACTCGGCCCCCACCAAAAAATAGGAATTTTTAAATTTTTCCAAAAAATCAATTTTAAAAAGGGAAAATTTTTTTTAATATTCAAAAATCCCCCTACAAAAATTCCAAAATTACCCTAAATTTTATTTATACTTTAAAATAATTAAAACCCCAAAAAATTTTAATAATCAAAAATTTAGAAAAAAGAAAAAATTATTTTTATAAAAAAGAAAAAAAATTTTTAAAAAAAATTTTTTAAATTTAAAAATTTTTAAATTTTTTAAAAAATTTTAAAATTAATTAAAAAATATTTTTAAAAATCCAATTTTAAAAAATTTATAATTAAAAAAAACAAAATTAAAAGTAAAAAAAAAAATTTAAAAATTCCTAAATAAATTTTTAAAAAAAAAAATTTCCAAAAAAAATCAAAAAACTGCAAAATTTGGGTTTTTTAACTTTTAAAATTTAAAAAATTTAAAAAAAAAAATAAAAAAAATGTTATTTAATAAAATTTTAAAAAATTTAAAAAAAAAAATTTTTTAAAAAAACTTTTTTTATTTTGGGTTTTTAAAAAAATATCCCATTCCCTTCCCCCCAAATTTTCAAAAAATTTTTTTTCCCCTTTTTTAAAAATTTAAAAAATTTAATGTAAATTCTTAAAAAAACCCAAATTTTAAAAATTCCCTTTTCCCCCAAAAAAAAAATTTTTAAAAGAAATTTTTTTTTAAAAAAAAATTTTAAAGGTTTTTAATTTATCCCGGGGGAAAACAAAATAAATTTTCCCTTAAAAAATTTTTAAAATTTTTCCCATTTTAAAATTTTAAAAATTTTAAAAAAAAAATAATAATTTTTAATAAAATTTTAAAAAAAAATTTTTTTCCCATTTTTTAAAAATTGGGGAAATTTTTTAAAAATTTCCCCTAAAAATAACAATTTCCCCTTTAATAAAATTTAAAATCTTTTCCCAATTTTTTTTTTTCAAAATTTAATTCAACTGCTCCAAAAAAATAAAATTAAAAAAATTTTTAAAAAATGCTTTTTAAAATTTTTTTTAAAAATTTTTTTTTTTTCAAATTTAAAAGGGAAAAATTCTTCCAAAGGGGGAAAAAATTAAAATTTAAAAAATATTTTAAAAATTTCCCCAAATTTTTTTTTTTTAAAAATTTTAAAAAAAAGGGTTTTCAAGAAATATTAAAAATTTAAAAAAATTTTTTTTTTTTTTAAAAATTTTTTTAAATTACATTCTTTAAAAGGGGGGTTAATTCCCTTTTTTTTGGGTTTTAAAAGAATTTTTTTCCCCCAATAAAAAAAATATAAAAAATTATTTCTTAAAAAAAATTAAAAAATAAAATAAAAACAAAATTAAAACCCCAAATTAAAAATTTTTTAAAACTCCCCACTATTTAAAGGCCCACAACTAAAATGGGGGTTTGAAAGACTATTTTTCCCCGGCACTTTTTTAATCTTGGGTCAAACAGGTTTAAGGGTCAACCCGGTCCAGGACAATATATTAATGTCCAGTTTAAACTAAAAGCGGTTCAAAGACTTCTTTTTCCGGCATTTTTTTAAATCTGGGGGTTCAGACGGGTTTAAGGGAACTGCGTTCCAAAAGGGGGAAGTCAATTCCAGTTCAACAAAATGAATTTTCAAACAACCCCTTCGGCACTTTTTACTTTGGGGGTAATGTGGGTTTTAGGGGTCATGCTTTTGGTACAAGACAGGGATAGTGGAAAGTCTGGACTTTTTTTCTGTAACTCTTTTTGCCAAATTTGTGTTCCCCAAAGATGTAGCACGTATGCATTTACTTTTTGTGGGAGTTAATTTCCAGTTTCTCCCCTTTTTGGGGGGTGTAAGAATGAAGGTGTGTTCCTCCCCAATAAACTTTAATGGGCTGGGCGATAATCTATTATCGAACGAAATCGTCTTGAAAATTGCCGATATCGACATCCCCCCATGACATAGTCAACAAAAACCCATCACTATTAGGAGCTTTTTTCATAAGACTCGACACTTTTTAAAGCGCCTGACAGGGGGACCTGGAGGTGTGTCGACCACACTTAAAATTAGTACATATAAAATGTGGTTCGGCAAAACTAAGCGCATTCACTCAACGGGCAACGTATCCAACTGGCCCTGCCTGAGCCCGGGAGTCAAATTTTTTTCCCTCAACTTACACCAGTAAAAAAATAAAAAAGAAATTTTATGATAAATACAAACTATAAAAAATTTAAATTATTTAAATTAATAAAAAATTTTATCATATAAAAAAATATAATACCCCAAAATATAAAAATACTCCATAAAATTTTTTAAAAAAATTTTAAGAACAAAACTAATTTACATTAAATATCCCATTGATTTGTTTTTCAGATTTTTTAATTTTTACTACTTTAAATTAAATTTATTTTTGCTGCTCTCACCCTTTATTCTACATACGCAAGAACCACACACCACAGGACTTGCTGGGACCTGGGGTCCATCAAGCAAGATCATAACCCCATAGTTTCTATTCACGACATGCTCTTCAAAATTACTTTTTTTTATATTTCCCAGCCTATTAAAAAGGGTTTTTTACATGTTTGATGCAATACTTATGCGCCTAAATTCCATAATGCGCCAAGCACACTGGCGAAGGTGCAATGAACTTTAGACACCTTTTATGAACGCACAAAAAACACTTTCATACATTCAGGTGCATTTGACACTGAAAAAAATGCAAAAATGTACTTTGATCCGCCTATTTCCCTACAGTCTCACTTAAAAGGTCAAATCTGGCAATTTTTTACCTAAACAGAGTCCCCTTTATTTATAGTAAAAAGGGGTTACCTCACCCACTTGGGGGGGTTTGGTTTTCCCCCACTCATAGATATTTATCCCATTGGGGATGTTCCATGGCTAAAAAAGCGTTTTTTGGATCTATTTGGACCAGTTTTTGGACCTAAGCACCCCAAAAACCATCTAACAAGTCAGTGTGATTTACATTGCTTTTCAATGTTAACACCATTGGCGTTCAGACAGTGATTGCCCAAAGCCTGTTTTTTCACCTTTTCCCGATGCGTCTTTTTTCCGATCCGTTCAAAGAATTGAAATGTCAGTTCTTGATCCACTTGACACAGCAGTATCCCCATTTAAAACTATAGGGTGCGTGTCTGCTGCAACTAAAACTAATCCAAACATGCACCTGCCTGTGGGATGCATTTTGAATGCGTTTTTTGGATTGAAAATGTATCAAAAAACGTATTGAAACATATTGCTAATGAATAAGCTGAACTCTTTTCAGACTGAAAACTGCCAGATTTGAGCATTAAGGGGGACATGTATAAACGGGGCTGTGCCAGCAGTCTGGAGGATTTTCAGCCCAACATTAGGTGCAGCCCTGTTTGCTTCACTTAATTGCCTCCTGAATGCAATTATCAGACTTTGTTATGCACCTGAAGTAATTTGGATGTAGTTCTCAGTGGTTATCTGTGTTAAATACTAAAACATTTAACCCCTTACCATTGCAGCCAGTTTTGACCTCCCTGACAGAGCCCCATTTTTGGAAACTGATGTGTCATTTTATAGGAGAATAACTTTTTGACACTTTTACTTTTCCATGTCATTCAAAGACTATTTTCTCGAGACCCATTGTACTTTAAGTTAAGAAACTGGTTCAATGCAAGTCAACATTATTTCCCCCAATTCTGTTATTTTCAGAGATATCCCATATGTGACCCTGGTGCGCTATTTGACTCAACCACAAGCCTCAGAACAGGAGGAGCACCTATCGGACTCTGAGGTCTCATTTTCAATACGATTTTATTTAGGCTCCATTCCAGGATTGCGGACACCCTAAGGTGCTAAAACTTAATAAACACGCCTAAAAATACCTAATATTGGAAGCTACACCCCTTAAGGAGTATATCCAGGGGTGCAGTGAGTATATCGCCCCACAGGTCTTTCACAAATTTTTTAGCGTTAGGCTGTGAAAATGAAAAAAAAATTATTAAAACAGTCTGCAATTTTAGCTAAAAATGTTTCATTTCTTTTTACAAAGAATCCTGGAAAAATGACCCCAAAATTCGTTACACAATTTCTTCCTATATGTGGGTGTAAACTGCTGTTTGGGCACATGGCAGGGCATAAAAATGAGGGAGTGCTATTTGACTTTTGGAAAGCAGATTTTGGTGGGTGCCATGTCACATTTACAAAGCCCCCAAAGTATCAGAACAGGTGAAACCTTCCAGAAGTCACCCCATCTTGGATTTAACATCCCTCAGGAGTATCTAGGAGTATTTTGTGCATTTTGGGTGCACGGGTGTTCCATATTTTTTTTTTTAGCACTGGACCATGAAAATGACAGTTCCGATATTGTTTTTTGGGTTTTATTTTTTCAGCCTTCACCAAGCGGTATAAATAGCAGGATAACTTTAGTATGCGATAATCCACATTTTATATAGTTTTTCTATATAAATATATATTTATTTTAATTTTTAATATTCTGATAGTTATATCTTTTTCATTTTTCTGTATATAGTGCTGAATAAGAGCTGTGAGGGATGAGTTGACTTTTTATTGGTACCATAATAGGGTTCATTTGACGCTTTGATCGCTTTTTATCGAGGTTTTTGTGACGTGTTTTGAACAATATACAGCAACCATGGTAGTGTTTTTTATTTTTATAGCGGTCACCAAGCGGTATAATTGATATGCTTGCTTTACACAGCATGTCAATACAATTACAGCGATAACCAATTTCTATTTTTTTTTATTTTTTTTACTGATTTTATACAAAAAAAAACACTTATACAAAAAGAAAAATATGTTTTTGCATCGCCATAGTCTGAGCCATAAGTTTTTATTTTTCAGTGTATGGAGCTGTGTATGGGCTTTTTTTTGCAGAATAAGTTTTATTGGTATTTTTGGGGAGACAGGACTTTTTGATCGCTTTTAAATTTGTTTTTGGAAGCTAGTGTGAAGAAAATACTGTACTTCCAGCAGTGCAATTTGTTTTTATTTTTAACAGCACTCACTGTACAGTACAGATGACAAGTTACTTTTACTCTGTGGGTTCATATGTTTATGGCAATACCCAGTTTATTTAGTTTGTTATGTTGAAGTGCTTTAAAAAGTGTTTGTATTGTGTAAAACAATATTTATGCATCGCTGTCTTCTGATAGCCATAACTTTTTAATTTTCACATATACAGAGCTGTTTAAGGGCTTTTTTTGTGGGATGAACTGATGTTTTTTTTTATACCACTTTGGTGTTTATATGAGTTTTTGATCGCTATTTATTCCATTTTATGTTCTGCAGGATGAAAATCGAAATTCCGTGACGGTTTATTTTTTTTTTTGTTTTGTTTTTTAACAGTGTTCACTGTGTGGGTTAAATAACTTGACATATTTATAGGGTAGATCGTTATGCACACGGCAATAAAAAAAAAGGGGAAACGGGTGGGGTATGTGTTTTTATTTTATTTTTTGTGTTTTATTTCTAGTACTTTTTTTACTTTTTTTTAACTTTTCCCCATAGAGGACTTGTATCAGATATCTTAAGATCACTGTTACAATGAAGAGCTGTACACAGCAGTGCTGTGTACATCTCTCCATGGCAACTGTTAATCACTATACCTGGCCATGCCCACATGGCATGACAGTGCATAGTGATGTCATAGACAGCCCAGAAGCCTTTATTAGGCTTCTTAGGTTGTCAGGGTCGCGGCTGCTCTGATGAGCTCCCTCCCTGTGTCTTTCCATTAGCTGCAGCAATCGCGATTAATCGCAGCAGCTAAGGGGTTGATCGCCCACATACGGAACGAAATCCAACCGCGGGCGATGCAGCATGGAGCCAGCTGTAATTTACAGCTGGTCCCATGTTTCGAACTTGCGGGCCCCACTTGAGAGCCCGCTCGATATCCAGGACATACCTGTACATCCATTTGCAGGAAGTCATTATCCACTAGGATGTACAGGTACGTCCAATGTTGGGAATGGGTTAAAGACATAAACTAATGGATATGTGTCAAAAATCCCATTTGGAGCCTCTATAGTGCAATCTATTAAGAATGAAAGAATAAAAGAGTACTATTTTTTCCAGTAAAACAATGGACACTATGACGGAAACCAGACAAACCCCATTGTATTTAATGGGGTCTATTGGATATCAGTAGTGTTGAGCGATTGCGTTGGCTATCGAGCTCGATCGATAGTCGATAGTCGGCCGCTATCGATAAGGTTTTTCGATAGTGAGCATCGATTATGCGCGATGACCATTAAAGTCTATGGGAGACCCAACAACACCTTCATTATTACACCCAAACCAGGCGGGAGAATCTGAAATTAACATCCAAAACAGTCAAATTGATACATGATACATCTTAGGCAACACACTTAGGTTATAAAAGTCACATAAAAAAAAGGCACAGACCATTTACTAACCCTGTCTTGTACCACAGCCTGACCCTTAAACCTGCATCACCCACAAATTAAAAAGTGACAAAAGGGCAGTATGAATTGAACCATCATGTTACTTGAACAGGACATTGAATATCCCTGTCCTGGAATGCAGCATGAGCCCCAAACCTGCATGACCCCCCACATTTAAAAAGTGCCGGAAAAAGGGTCTTTCCAACCACCATTTAGTTTCACTGGACATTGACTATACCTTCCTGGGCCACAGCATGACCCCCCAAAGCTGCATGACCCCCACATTTAAAAAGTTGCCGGAAAAAGGAGTCTTCAACCACCATTCAGTTTCACTGGACATTGACTATACCTGTCATGGGCCACAGCATGAGCCCCAAACCTGCATGACCCCCACATTTAAAAAGTGCCGGAAAAAGGAGTCTTTCCAACCAACCATTTTAGTTTCATTTGGACATTGACTATACCTGTCCTGGGCCACAGCAGAGCCCCAAACCTGCATGACCCCCCAATTTAAAAAGTGCCGGAAAAAGGATTCTTTCAACAACCATTTTAGTTTCACTGGACATTGACTATACCTGTCCTGGTACCCAGCATGAGCCCCAACCCTGCCTGCCCCCAACCTTTAAAAAGTGCCGGAAAATGGAGTCTTTCAACCACCATTTTAGTTTCACGGGACATTTACTATACCTGTCCTGGCCACACATGAGCCCCAAACCTGCATGACCCCACATTTAAAAAGTGCCGGAAAAAGGAGTCTTTCAACCCCCAAATTTTAGTTTCACTGGACATTGACTAACCTGTCATGGGCCACAGCATGAGCCCCAAACCTGCATGACCCCCACTTTTAAAAAAGTGCCGGAAAAAGAGTCTTTCAACCACCATTTTAGTTTTCACGACATTGACTATACCCATCCTGGCCCCCAGCATGAGCCCCAAACCTGCATGACCCCCACATTTAAAAAGTGCCGGAAAAAGGAGTTCTTTCAACCACCATTTTATTTTCACTGGACTTTGGGATATACCTGTCCTGGGCCACAGCATGAGCCCCAAACCTGCATGACCCCCACATTTAAAAGTGCCGGAAAAAAAGAGTTCTTTCAACCACCATTTTAGTTTCACTGGACATTGACTATACCTGTCATGGGCCACAGCATGAGCCCCAAACCTGCATGACCCCACCTTTAAAAAGTCCCGGGAAAAAAGAGTCTTTAAACCACCATTTTAGTTGAAAGGGACATTGACTATACCTGTCCTGGGCCACAGCATGAGCCCCAAACCTGCAAGACCCCCACATTTAAAAAAGTGCCGGAAAAAGGAGTCTTTCGACCACCATTTTAGTTTCACTGGACATTGACTATACGCGTGATGGGCTACAGCATGAGCCCCAAACCTGCATGACCCCCACATTTAAAAAGTGCCGGAAAAAGGAGTCTTTCAACCACCATTTTAGTTTCACTGGACATTGACTATACCTGTCCGGGGCCACAAAGAGCCCCAAACCTGCATGACCCCACATTTAAAAAGTGCCGGAAAAAGGAGTCTTTAAAACCACCTTTTTTAGTAGAACTGGACATTGACTATACCTGTCCTTGGCCACAGCATGAGCCAAACCTGCTTTGACCCCCACATTTAAAAAGTGCCGGAAAAAAGGATCTTTCAACCACCATTTTAGTTTCACTGGACATTGACTATACCTGTCCGGGCCCCACAGCATGAGCCCCAAACCTGCATGACCCCCACATTTAAAAAGTGCCGGAAAAAGGAGTCTTTCAACCACCATTTTAGTTGAACTGGACTTTGACTATACCTGTCCTGGGCCACAGCATGAGCCCCAAACCTGCATGACCCCCACATTTAAAAAGTGCCGGAAAAAGGAGTCTTTCAACCACCATTTTAGTTGAACGGACTTTTGACTAAAACCTGTCCGGGGCCACAGCATGACCCAGGCCGGAGTTTACAGGGGAGTGCGGAAAAGCCCAGGCTGGCGTCCGTCATCTATTAACACCAGGTTAAAATCCCCTGATGACGCAGCAACAAAAAACTGTCGTGCTGAAGGCAGAGTGCGGAAGCGGAAGTGTGAAAAACTCCAGCCTTCCTCTGTACACAGTCAATACCTGGATAGCCGCTTGCCCTCCGTATGAGTGTGGACCAATTGGCTTCACTTGAAATACTGGTGGTTTAACGCTCCTGTTACAAACCCAGGTGCCCTTTATCTTGGCATTCCTTTTTCTCATTTTACTCAACGTGCTGGAGGAAATGGTCTCGTACTTTGTTCTCTGTCCGTGCTCCATACTCCATGTCCTCTGAATAACCCCACATCTGGTCAAGTTTTTCCTTGTAACCTCCCTTGTACAATTCAGAGGAATTTTTTTAACAGCTATTTGGTACATGCAAGTTTTTTAGTACTTTAATTCTAGAAAACACATTTTTAAAATAGGGTTGAATCCCCCATTCTTTGGGTTTCTCTTTTTTTCATTGTATTAAATGGGTTTGTCCCCAATACAGGGGTTGATAGCTATGTTAAAGATCTTGCAAAAACAAGTCATTTGCAATATGTGTCCATTAACATGTCCTACCTATTTTCCTGTTTCCTGACAGCACCATCACCCTTGAGCCACCTTGGGCAATTGTGAAGAACAAGTCTGTTAGAAACAACATTTTTTTTGTATAGGACTTAGTATAGCTGCATGTCACAGCAAAATGCCCCCAAAAATTCAAAGCATGACCCTTGAGCCACTTTGGTCAATTGTGAAGAACAAATTGTCTGTTAGAAACAACATTTTTTTATAATAGGACCTGTATATTGCTGGGATTTCAAAGCAGCATGACCCAAAAAATTATAAAAATGACTTTTTTTTCCCGCCACTTTAAAAATGTGAGGGAGAAATGCCACTTAGAAGACACATTTCTGTTACAAAGGACCATGATTATGCTGTATCTCACAGCTACATGACCCCAAAAATTTTTAAATATGACTTCTCAGCCACTAATTAAAAATTGTGGGGGGAGAAATGCCACTTAGAAGCCACATTTCTGTTTCAAAGGACCATAATTTTTAGCTGTATCCCCACAGCAACATGACCCCAAAAGATTATAAATATGACTTCTCAGCCACTATTAAAATTGTGAGGAAAAATGCCACTTAGAAGCCACATTTCTGTTCCAAAGGACCATAATTATAGCTGTATCTCACAGCAACATGACCCCAAAAAATTTTTAAATATGACTTCTCAGCCACTATTAAAAATTGTGAGGGAGAAATGCCACTTAGAAAATCACATTTCTGTTCCTAAATGACCATTTATTATTGCTGTATCTCACAGCAACATGACCTCAAAACCATTGAAAAATGCGAAAACTTCTTAAGATAAGTGAGTAAATGGAATACGGTGGTTTTCATGAAACCTTGCTGTCTTTTTACAGTCTCCTCACAGCAAAACCTGCAAATGAACTGTTGGAAAAGAGAATTAAAAATTGGGAGTAAGAAATGAACATTTTAAAAAAAAAGTTTTCAAGAGGGCCATTTCTGATTGAAAAGGAATGTGAAGTAGAATGGCAACTAATCGGTTTACCGCTGCTTGGGCCACAACATCATCAGAGATCCATGCCTGATTCATCTTGATGAAAGTCAAACGATCCACATTATCTGTGGAAAGCCGGATTTGCGTTTTTTCTTGTAATGAATCCTCCAGCGTGCTGAAGGTTCCGCTCAGATATGACGTTGGCTGCTGGGCAGGACAACACCTCTATGGCGTGACGAGCCAGCTCGGGCCATTCGTCCATTTTGGGATACCCAGAAGTCTATTGGTCCGGAACACATGAAAACATCGGTGTTGAGACGCGAAGTCCCTGCACCATGATCTTAAGCTGATCTCTGTGTGTTGGATGTGTGCCCTGCATTGCAATGCGTCGGTGAGGTGGTAAACAAAGATTGCCAGAGGTCACCCATTAGCTTTTTGCCAAACCTTTTCCTGCTCTGCCGATACGCCTACTTGGCCCCTCTACTGCTGTCACGTCGCTGATGTTGTTCCACCGTGACATTTGGGGAACGTGAAGCAGACGCAACAGATGCAGGGGCGTTGCTAGGGTCCCAAAACACCCGGGGCTCGGGCCCTTAAGTTTTTTCTGAGTAGGGCTGGGTGCACACGGAATTTTTTGCGTTTTCATTGTGAACTTTCGGATGTATTTTTACAGAGAAAAACCTTTGTATGTAGACGCTCAGGAGAACTTATAAGTGATTACACTGCAGTTATATTTAGTGACTTACAGGAGACGTCTCTCAAAAGTTGTTCTCCCTTTTCTCTTCTTCTTCTCCATCTGTTTCCCAGACGCCATGATGTCTTCTACCCGTCCAAAACCTCTTCACTGAAAAATTTTAAAAAAAAACATTTTGCTCCCTTTTTATCACAGTCTCAAAATTTCCTACCATAAAAAAACCCACTATAGTGCCCCAAAGGGGTAATAATTACCCCCTTGTAGGAAAATTTTCCCCCCTATGCCAGGATAGCCCACTGTAGCCGGGTTGTACCCCCCCTCAAAGCCAAGTATTAGCCCCTAAGCCGGTTACTCCCCTTTTTACCCATAATATCTCCTTGTAGTCAGGTATTAGCCCCCTGAACCACTTACTGCCCCCATGCCACTAAAAAATGCCCCCCCGAACCATGACATGCCCCCCCGACCATATAGGCCCCCTTTTCCATGACATACCCCCTTACCATATAGGCCCCCCCCTTTCCCGGGCATGCCCCCTTAGCCAATTCCCCCTGTAGCCAGTGACATGCCCCCTTTGACATATAGGGCCCCCCGTAGCCAGTACATGCCCCCTTAGCCATTATGCCCCCCCAGCCAGGGCATGCCTCCCGTAGCCAACATCCCCCCCCCGGCCATAAACCCCCTGTACCGTGACATGCCCCCCTGTAGCCATACATGCCCCCCCGTAGCCATATGCCCCCCCCTTGTAGCCCCACGTGCCCCCCCTGTAGCCCCATCCCCCCCCTGTACCATTTTACATGCCCCCCATAGCCACACAAGCCCCCGTAGGGCCCTTGCCCCCTGTACCCTGCATGCCCCCCCTTACCACACCTGCCCCCCGTAGCCAAATGACCCCGTAGCCCCACATGCCCCCCCCGTACCCCACAGCACCCCCTGTAGCCCCAAGCCCCCCTGTAGCCACACAAAACCCCCTGAGCCTAACCCCCCTTACCACACAGCCCCCCCCTGCATATCCCCCTGGAGCCCCCCAAAGCCCCCCCCCCCCTGAGCCCCCAACCGCCCCCCCCCCGTAGCCATATGCCCCCTTTAGCCCCACTCCCCCCCCCTTAGCCACAAAAATCCCCCTGTACCCACACCCCCCCCCCCCTAGCCAATGCCCCCTGTACCCCACATGCCCCCCCCGTACCCATAGCCCCCGGACCCACATCCCCCCCCCCCTTAGCCACACATTCCCCCTGTACCACACATGCCCCCTGGACCCCCCCACGCCCCCCCCTGTAGCCACACATGCCCCCCCCCCACCAATGCCCCCCTTGGGGCCCCCCATGCCCGCCCCGTACCCATAGCCCCCCCCCCCGTACCCCCACTCCCACCCCCGTAGCCAAAATGCCCCCTGAAACCCCACAAATCCCCCCCCGTACCCATTGCCCCCTGTACCTTACATGCCCCCCCCGAAACCATATGCCCCCCCTTGTAACCACACATGCCCCCCCTTAGCCAATCCCCCTTAGCCAACATGCCCTCCCCCCGAGCCAATGCCCCCGTATCCACACATGCCCCCCCCTGTAGCCCCACATGCACCCCCTGTAAACCCCACACCCCCCCTGTAGCCCTAAGCCCCCCCCCTTGTAGCCACATGCCCCCCCGTAGCCATAACCCCCTTTTAGCCACATGCCCCCCCCTGTAGCCATATGCCCCCCTTTTAGCCACACAGCCCCCCCCCCCTGTAGTCCCACAGCCCCCCCACCATAAGCCCCCTGTAGCCCCACAACCCCCCTTGACCAATGCCCCCGGTCGCCCCACATCCCCCCCCCCGTAGCCATATGCCCCCTGTGCCCCACATCCCCCCCTTGTAGCCACACATCCCCCCCCGAGCCATATCCCCCCCTTGTACCACACATACCCCCCTCCCCCTTTGCCATAGCCCCCTGTAGCCCCACATGCCCCCCCCCCCCCCGTACCCATATTCCCCCCGTACCCCCACATCCCCCCCCCTGTACCCCACAGCCCCTCCCCTGTAGCCAATGCCCCCCCGTAGCCACACAAAGCCCGCCCTTACTAATAAAATTAAAAAAAAAAAAAACTTACCTAATTACCCGGGCCCGCGCGCCTGGTCCTGCGCTTGAGAGCGGGTAACAGCGTGAGTCAACACGCTGCTTACGGGCCCCTTGCGGGCACGGACCTCCCGGGGCCCAAGCTGCCGGCTCAGAGGGTCCCAGCGTCGCAGGGGGTATTACACGGCGCGTCACCCCCGCGAGCCCACGTTTTGACGGGGGCTCAGCAAGCCCCTGAACAACTGGGGGGCAACAACAGGACATCCTCCTGCCTCCCCCCCGACTCTACTGCCGGCCGCTGGAAAAAGCCCCCCACAGTCAAGAAAATCGGGCGGGGGCCCCCCCCACGAGTCCTCCAGACCCACGCACGGCCCGGGACCGCCGAGCCCGGTGCACAGGCAATTCATTTGGGGTTTCGTGCCCCGAAGGAATCTGCTTAGCGACCCCTGAACGATGTCTCCATTGATCAATCAGCAAGGTCCCTTTTCCTGCATTTTACTCTCTTTTTGGGGTGGGGGGAAAAGGAAAGTGCTGATTTTTGTTTTGTACCGGGGATCCGGAGGGGGGGCCACCCAGTAACGTTTTAAATTTGAGGGCCTTTTAATGCGGGATCATGTTTGGGGGAAAATGGAGCATCCAAGCACCATGTGAGGATGGAGCCTTTTTCCCCCAAGCCTCGGTCGAGGGGCACAAAAGCAAACTGACTTCCTCATCTTCCTCCCCGCCTCAAATTCGCGCCACCTCTTTCCAAGGCAGGGATCGTAAAAAATCGGTGTAAAAGGAATCCTCCCCCTCCCCCCTCCTCCGCGCCCCCGGGCACACCCTTAAACACAGCCCTGACTTTCCCTAGATGATGCACCCTAAGCGATGCGCCACCTTGCCTAGCTCTGACCCCGAACCACTGCCTAATGAAGACCATAAATTGTGAAACTGGGGGCCTTGTGGATTTGACGGAGAGAAAGGCTCCGGTCCGCATCGTGTCCCCCCCCTCCTCCGTCGCTGGGGCCCTGTTTTTTTCAGAGTGCCCAAACGATCTTCCAGAACTAAGATCCCCACAATCCAAAGCTGACAAGGCTTTGCCCCGCACGACCATTATGGGGGCTTTTTTCAAAACGGGCAAGGATGGGGGGCAGAGCTCTTTCCAACCTCCCCCCACTCTCGGGGGTTCAACACCCCGAGGTCCGACCGCTGCTTGTCACCAGTGTCTTTTCTACTGCGAAATGCATTGCGCTGCTTTGCCACAATCGCTGGAGCATGTGGAGGGGGAAATTTCCACGTGTTGCCACGTCAACAATGAGAGGGTTGACGGGGGGCCCGAGCTCCCGCTGCAACCAGCCAGGCGGACAAGCAGGTGCAACGGGGGAAGGCGAACTCAAACCTCAACCTTCTTAGCAGGCAATCCAGCCCCGGGTAGCTCTTTAGAAATTTCGGCAAAAGGGTTATGAAAGGCCGGGCAAGGATGTGCCCCAGCCTCCCCGATTTAAAGGGGCGGCCAGAAATTTTCGCCCGTTATCGCACAGCCCTTCCCTGGCAAAAGGTTCTTGACCCCCACCACGCTCGGTTTCGTTGCTTAGAGCCGCCACAGCTCCTACCTTGTGTGGACGGTCTCCAAGGCAGATTAATTTCAAAAACGGCCGGGGTGTCTCGGGGACGTGATGCCCCCAAGGCCCCTTGGGGGAAAGAGCCCGACCACCCCCGCGGTTTTGAAGAGCGTCGCCGGCCTGAGAGCCACCGTCACCCCCAGAACATCCACCCAGCTCACCCATAGCGTCAAAGAATATGGCCTTGGCCTGCTTACTAGTCCATTTCGGGGTGGGGACGGACTTTTTGACACGATGCAGACCCCCGCGTTAAAAATTTAGATACAACGGCTGGCCAGGCGGGACGGCTTTTTTTTGGCAAAGAAATGCCTGCTCGGCATCTGGTATTGGGGGCAAGCGAGGGCCAGACGGGGGGAACCCATCTGGGGTCCCCCAGACGAAAGGCAACATTTCCAAGGCCCAAAACCCCGGGCAATGCCGACTTTCGGGCTTTGGCTTTGGGAGGGTTTTGGGTTAAAGTGTTTCTTCTGCTCCCAAACCTGGAAGACAGAAGGCGGCTGCTAGACTGGCCGCGTAGGGTGCAGGTCTCAAACTGGGCGGAAGGAGAAGGGGTTAATGGGTCCTGGGGTGCGGGGGGACTGGGGGGACGGTGGGGCTAACGGAGGCTGTTCCCTATCATGACTTGAGAGACAGGGGCAGCTGAGAACGCTTGCTGTGGGGGGAGGAGAGGAGGCGGAGACAGAGGGTGTGAAGTGGTTGGGGCCCGCGTCGGTCTGGCCTTTTTTGGGCCCAAGTGTTCCCTCCATTTAAACCATCATCGCGCATGTGACAGACATGTTGGTGGGTGGTTAACCACTTAAGGTTCTTGCCTCACTTAGTTTTACGGGCAAAGGCGGCTTAAACATCGCTGGGTGAATCAGAGGTTTTGCTAAAAGAAGGCCCAGCTTGAGGGTCCGGACCTTTTTGTTTGGCATAAGGGGAGGGGGTTTCGTGACCTGGCTGGGGGAATCAATCAGCGGACTTCGCGACCGCCCTCCCCCTTTTTTTGTGGCGGACCCGTATTGACACTACCCATCTCTTCCTCCTCGTCCACTGATGAAGCGCTCGCAAAAAAATTCTGCGGAAAAGACCGATGGACCCGCAATGTCGCATCATCACATCATCAACACAGGGACTTGGGTCTCCTGTTTTTCTCACCCAGAAGCTGCGGGCTACAAGCAAGGGGCACTGAAAGGGCTTTGCCGACCGCCCCGGGTTTTTTTTGCCGATTGACCGGCTTCCTTCACCTCCTCTAGGCATCATACTGGCCGCAGGCAAGAAAATCATCCTTTTTGGCCTCTTGATCTTTTAACACCCTTCTGACCCCCAACCGCTTTTTGTCATCAAAGAGGTCTTCAGAAAATGGATTACCACAGTGGTGGGTACACATTGACATTTGGCTGCTTCATTTTGGGCAGGGCGATGATGCTGATGACGACATTTGTGGCCGTACTGCGAGGATAGGGGGGAAGACTGCTGAATGCAGGTTGCATTAACCACAAGGACAGATTGGCGACGATTTCTTACTTAGATTCACAGGGGCCCTACCCAGCGATGACAGGCCTGACGGTCCTCAAATGACATCTGCTTGCATGCGTGTTTTTTCCCCGCACTGGAAGGGGCCCTTCCCTCGTACCTCTACCCCCAAGTGCTACCCCCCTCTTTGCTCGCTTACCCCCCCCCCCATTTCCTCCATGTTTAGAAATTAAAAATTTGGAAGGGATGGAATAGTTTTGGAAAGTCTCTTATTTAAAACAGCAAAACAACAGATTTTAAATCCCCCCAAATAAAAAAAAATTTCTGGGTTAAAAAATTTTAAATGCAAGGTTCTATCAACAAAACTGGGCTGGCAAAAGTCCAAAAAAACGTATCTGTTATGTTTTTTATATAATAAACGGGATTTTTTGCACCTTTCAATCACCTTGGGGGAATAAGAATTGCTGTTTTTTAAAAAAAATTTACAGATGCTGCGTCAAAAGAACATGGGTGCGCAAAATCAAAAAACACGTAACTTTTTAAATTTTTATATAATAAACATATTTTTTTCACCCCTTTTTAATTCACCGTGGTGAAATAGAATTTCTTTTTAAAAGATTTCCTAAAAGCTGCGTAATGAACAGTGCTGGGGGGCGCAAAAGTCAAAAAAAACTAACTGTGTGTTTTTCGTACGAAACACGGTATTTTTTGGGAACAAACAACCTGTTCTGACACAAGATTGCTGGTTGTAATTTAAGTGCAAAGGGGATAATCAACAGTCCCCAGGTGTAATGGGGAAAATTGAACACCAAAATTTGAAATTTTACTGATAAAAAATTGAAATTTTGCACAACAAAAACCTGCGTTCTGAAATTTTTTGTTTTATCCAATTTAAGTTAGGGGTGCCCAATATCCAGAAATATTTCAATAGCAAACTGTTAAAATAAAGAATTCCACTACAATTCTACACTAAGTCTTGGGGAACTTATCCATTTTTTTATAATAGAGCTTTCTGTTTCGCCCGCGGCCCCCCCCCCCCCCCCCCCTCCCACCCCGGAATTTACAGTGGTAGATTCTGGGTTTAAAATTCTCTAGCTAACACATAAAATTTTCAAATCCCTAATCAAAATAAATTGGAAGGTTTTACAGCTAATAGTAGAGGGTTTCTCGGCAGAAATAGACAATTTCGCTGAGCGTTTGGCCACAGGGAAAAGCAGTCCTACCCTATGAGACGCTGAAGACACTGAGGGTTTAAACAGGAAAAGCTGTTCTATTAAAAACGAGGGCATGTGATTTTTTCCCGCCAAACGCAACCATACACATCCCCAGTCATGACGTCGCACACACATCTCACCCTGCCTATTCTTAAAACCATTTGCTGGGGCCGCCAAAATTAAAAGAGCGCCGAAAAAGGTGCATCTTAATAGATGATCAAAAAATTTTAACCTTAATTATCGCATGATCTGGAAATTTCGATCACCATAAAAACCCCTTCCGATTTCAACTTTGTTATAAAAATCCTCAACACTGAATATCAGTCAGTCGATGTGAACGATCCAGTTCAACTCTTTGGGGTGGAGGCTCCAAACAGAACCTCTGAGGCAAATGTTCCTTCAATTAAAAGGAAACCAAGGGCCCCACTATACATGTAAATAAGCTTGAAACATCACAAATTTTCTAAGTAAATATATTTCTAAAGGTGCTATTTTTTCTCACCAGAGGTCAGTAACAGGGGCGTAGCTACAGGGGGTGCAGCAGTAACAGTCGCTGTAGGGCCCAAAAGTCTTTCTGCCACTAAGAGACAACCCTATTATACATGGGGCGTGGGAAACTGGGGCTCCATTTTTCCATTTGCACTAGGCACAGAGCTTGAAGTTCCCTCTGGTTAACAAAACCCACCCAAAACCACACAGGCAAAGTAATCAAATCCAAGATGTCCCTAAATTTAAATTATTCAATAATAAGAAATAACACCGGTAAAAAGTATAGAACATATTTACTGAAATGTATTTAATACTTTGTACAAAAACCTTTTTTGGTTATGACAAGACGACTCTTGTATGGAGAAAATTTGTCACGGCTTGCTCATGAATTTTGACCCATTCTTCCACACAAACACTTTTCAAATCCTAAAGGTTCCATGGGCTCCTTGTGTGAACTCTGAGCTTTAGTTCCTTCCATAGATTTTCTATTGGATTCATCTTAAGTGATTGGCTGGAACATTTTTAGCCTTTTTTTTTTTTTTTATCGAAACCAATTTTATGTTTCCTTTGCTTGGTTTTAGATTAAAGTCTTGCTGAAATTTCTTACCCCCCGCTTTATCTTCATTATCCGGTAGAAAGGGAGCAGATTTTTTTACAAGAAAGTCTTGGGAATTTGTCCTTTCATCCTTTCCCCAATTATAAATTTTTCCTTTGCCTTATGCTGAAAAACAGCTCCATGCCATGATGTTCCCACCTCCAAACTTCACTGTTGGTATGGTGCTTTTGGGGTGATATGCAGTGTCTTTTGGCCTCCAAACATAATGTATATTACAACAACCATATAGTTTTATTTTGTGTCATCTGCAAGATTATATTCACAGGCTTATCTAAATGTTGTAGAGCAAACTTTAAATGTCATGCTTTTTGTTCAGCAATGGAGTCTTGTGTTGTGAGCATGTATACAGGCCAAAGAGTTTCCTTCAAACAACTGTGCTTGCTGAATGCAAACCTTTCTATAGCTCTCCACGGGTGAACCTTGGCTTTTGGGAAACTCTTCTGATAATTATTTCAGCCCTGTGTATGAAATCTTGTGGAGAGCACCGAGTTGGGGTCGGTTTTTGGTGAAATGATGTTATTTCCACTTACATATTATGGCCCCAACAGTGCCCACTGGAACCTTCAGTAGTTAAGAAATTCTTATTTAACCAATGCCATTAGCATGTTTTACAACAATAAGGTTGTGAAGGTCTTGAGACAGCTCACTGGTTTTACCCATCATGATATGTTTCTTGTGTGGCATCTTGAGACACCTTTTTAGAGGCCATCAGTTGAATCAGCCAATATTATTTTCCACTAAGTGACAGAATTTCCCTCTAGTTACTGTTAGATTTTAGCTGGTGTCATGACTTTCTGTGGCTTTTTCCACCTCTCTTTTTGTTCATATGTTCAATACTTTTTTTCCCTTTGTCAATTCTCATTATTATATATAACTTAATTTATGGGCATTTATGGTTTAGTTTCTTTGCCTGTTTGGATTGGATGGGTTGTTACCGACATCTGGTGAGAATTTCATGTCAAAAGCCCCTTAAGAAATGTATTTACTTAGAAAATAGGTAATGTGTTCGAAACTTATTTCAACTGCTGTATGTATGTGAGCCTCTTAAATGTCCTTATAGTTGAAGACTGACTTGAAGTCTTTAAATGTTTTATTATTTAGTACAGGTAAATGAGTTATATTATGCACAAGATACATACATTACCTGATTTACTATTTTATTGCCTTTGTTTCAGATGAAGTTCTTTAGTTATGTGAGATATGAGATGTATCTTCCATAGCATTTTACAAATTAGCGTACATGTGGCATGATACCAGTTTAGGCATGAGAAATGCAATGAGCGCTTATGTTGTAGGATAAAGTGATATGATTTTCCATGAAGTCCCTGTTGGAATTGAAACTGCCAAAATAATTTGTAGGTTTGGCAAGCTTTTCAGGAGTAAATTTCACTTCTGTTTGTATACCAGTATGATATGTTCCTTCTATTGCTTATCACAAGCATAAGCTGTTGATCGCCAGGAACAGATTCCAGGTGTGGAAACCCACAAGGAACAGTTACTATAGATCTAAACAATAGCCAGGATGGTTTTCTTTTTACACTCTATTGCTTTAATCTAGAGCAAGGATACAAAAGCACTGCAGATGTCTTTAGAGATCACTGTACACTATAGTGGGGCGCTTCATAGCATGGTTATGAGTACTATCCCTGACTCATCACATTCCATATATCATAGTGCTTCACAAAGGACAACAGTTGGCACCTTTTACACATTTGTATTTTCTATGAATGTAATGTACCGAATATATTGTGTACAAATATTTAGTAGTTAATAGTTACTGTAAAGTCTTTGTTCACATTTACATTGTGGTTTCTGTTACAAACAATGTAAACCACGGAGTTGGGGACCAGAAGTAGCATATTGGCAGCCTGACTGGAGATTAAGTAGGCCAGGTATAGCTGGTTTTGAATATTTGAGTGTTAATGGGGTAGTGAGTAATTAAAGGGTCAAATGGAGTTCACTGGGACAAGTGTAGACATAGTTACTTGACATTTGAGGGTTGAGATGGTAGGTGGATGGGGACAGTCAATTGGTCAGGGCAAAAGGAGTCCCTCCTAATCCTCTGATATGTGCTGCCTTCCGTTTTCATTTTACAGGTCTTGAGTGGGTGGGTGTCGGCCTTTTAGCTGCAGGACTGGTCTTGTTCCTTAGAGGCACGAGATTTGGAGTCCAGTAATAGAAACATCCCAGAAGTTATAAGTTGTTATGGACTCTCGAAGATACCGATCTGTTGGTCCTCCTGGTGGTGGTTTGGGGGCCCCACAAGTTAGTACAATTAAGTGTACAGTGTTTATTGGGTGCCCTTTGGACAGATGCCAGCAACCAAGGGTAAAAGGTTGGGGTGCATGAAGGACTACTAGTTTGGATGATAAGAAAAAAAAAAAGAAAGCAGAGTGCCTCCAGGAATTCTTCCCGTGGAAGGGAATACTTAAAAGGATTTATGATTTATGTTATTTAATGGTTGGAAAGCCTATTTTATTGGTAATTATGATTAGTTATGCCTTAATAACGTGGGCTGCTGTGGTCGGCTTTTTAACCAAAATAGAAGTAGGTATCTTATTTAGATAAACAGTTTAAGGTCGTGTACATGGGTACTGGAGTCTTGGGTGTTATCGAGCTGGGCGTGCCTTTATTCCCTTCAGTCAAGCAGTGCTATTGCACAACTGATACCAGTGACGCTCGATGGATTGCATCAACTTACAGTGAGGTTTCTCAAGTTCCCCTGAAGAAGCTAATTGTAATATTTCCTGTAACACAGGCTTTATTATGGAACCGGGGCCTGACCATGGAGCTACAGTTGCAGAGATGAACAGAATATTGAACATTGGGTTTTATCAATAAGGTATAACCCATTGTTTTTTATTTTTGTAATAGACAGCGATAATCAATGTCCTATTCCCAAAAATCTGGTTTCAAATAGTGATTTCTTCCTGCTAATTTTATTGAGTGTCAGAAAGGTCACTTTTTCTGGTTTTGGGGGTCATGCTGCTGTAAAAGACAGCGATAGTCAATGTCCTATTTAAAAAAAATATTCTTTCAAAGACTCATTTCTTCTTGCTAATTTTATTCTTAGTGTCCAAAAGGTCATTTTTGCTGGTTTTTGGGGTCAGGTCACTGTAAAATGCGGTGCCAGGGGTGCCAATAGGGCAGTACTCCTGTCCAGGGCCCTAATCAAAAAGAGGCCCAGTGATATGTTAAAAATAGGAACTAGTAATGTGTGGGGCCCCCATTTGATTTAGCTGCATGGGGCATTATAATGGTTAATAGATGAATGGCGGCAGCCCTGGCTACCACTGCACCCCCTATAACTACGGCCTGGCAGCTGAACCTCCGTGTTCCCCATTGGAATGTTCTTGCTGCCATCACATATATGACATGTTCTTGGGCCCTGTTGAAAAAAGTGATAGGGGGCTCCTGCCAATTACCATGTGCCATTTCCAGTACTGGTGTCTTCTTATGTGTCAAATTGGCCCCGTAGCAGCTGGTACCACTGTACCTGCTATAGCTACGCTGTCCTCATCTTTTCAGTTAGCCATTGAAAAGAATGATTTATCTTAGCCTGTGAATTTTTTTCAGTTACTCTTATAGCCAAATTGTCTTCACTAAGTTGTACCACATATCCAGTTTATTGTTATGGATGGTAATTACAGCTTCTCCTCACCTGTTTTGGTATGTAAATTAACCTGATCATCTTCTCCCATTGACTTTAATGGGAATCGGCGGTTGATCGAGAATCGACACGATTTTCTTTAAAATCAGCAATCGACTCGATCTAGATTTTTTTAAGTGATCGCTCATCTCTAATCAGAGTGCACATTAATGAGCAAAAAAATGACTTTTTGATCTTGACAAATGGCTGCAATGAAGCAAAAAGTGAAAAATTTAAAGGGTTCTAAATATTTTCTGTACCCACTGTATATGATGCATGTAGATTATCAGTACACAGATGCAGAACTTAACATTTATCCACATTAGATCTCATAAATCGTGTGGATCTCCAAGTGTGTACAAACTTGCTTGCAAATTAAAAACATAATCCTTAGGTTGCACTATACTACATAGCTTGGTGTCCTCAGCAAAACTATCAACAGTAACAGTACGATTAACCCAATACTTTTTCAATAGCAAATAATTGGCAAGAATCTAAGAAAACATCACAGTATGCTGGATGGAGAAAAAAGCAAAGTGAACAACTTCAACCAAAGAAGATCTCACCAGTTGGTTACAGGATTTAACTGTACCAAAGTCACTTATACCAGAGGTCCTCAACCTGGGGTCAGCGGACCTCTGGTGCTCCACAATGGGTTGCCAGGGGATTCCCATAGGACTTCTGGTTTCAGATTCTCCTCCACTGTAATCTTCTGCCATGGCATGCTTCCGTGTACCCTATGCTGCCCTCCGGCCATTAGAAATAGGCGTTCTTGAAGCTGCGCCTGAAAGTCATGTAAAATTAATTTAAGAGCAAAGTTATATAATTTATATAAACATAATGATTTGTTCAATATAATGTACTCTATATATAATAATCCCAATAAATTCATCTATGGGAGGGAGGATGTCTGTACATATTGTACACTCTCATCTATGTGAGGGGTGGGAGTGATGTCTCAGTATCTGCTGTGTGCTCTTGTCTATGGGTGGGGGAATGTCTCGGTATATACTTGCACTCTCATCTATGGGGGGTGTTTAAACTCTTTTAAAAAAACTTTTTTGGGGGGTTAATTTATAGAGAGCAAAAAAATTGGACAAAAATAATTTATGGGGCCCGGGCCCTGAAAAATTTGCATCGCCGCAGCAGTTTTTAGATGCATTTTTCAGGGGTAAAGGGGAACCTTTCCAAAAAATTTGGGTTTTTTGGTATGTTTTAAATATTATGCGCCTAAAAGGGCGCATTGGCAATCGAGGCGCAAAGGGGAAAAATTTAAACTAGCTTTGTATAGTGTGTCCAAATAGGTGCATTGCTTTTAAATGGAGGCACCCCGTGTATCATTGCAAACAAAATTTTTTAAGGGCCTTCCTAGGCGAAATTGCAATGTTCTTTTCCCCGCATAAAATCACTTATTTTTGTATTTTAACAGTTCATTTAAAATGGGGAAAAAGGTTTCAAAAGTTTTTTTAAGGGCGCAAAATACCCAAAAAAACAAATGGCACATTCGTTTTGGGAAACAGGGTAAAAAAATTTTAACAACCTTGATTTTAAAATTAATTTAAATTTTAAATTTAAAATTTTTTTCCCAAATTCACTTTGTCATTATTAATCAAAAATTTAAATTTTTCATTTTTTTTATTTTTTTTAAATAATTTTATTTTTAAAAATTATTGCCTCTGTTATTGATCTTTAAAATATTGAAACATTGCCCAAAAACCAAAATTTCAACTAATTACACAAAACGGGATTTTTGTAGTAACTTTTTTAATCAAAAAATTTCAAAATTTTGTAATGTTTGAAGTTTATTTTTAAATGCACACCCAAATAAGTACTTTTCATCGGGTAAAATGAAGGTTTTGTTAGATTACCAAGATTTTGGGGGTTTCCCATCAAATTTACAACGGGAGTTGGTGATTCATGGCAGAAAAATTTAAAAACCCCCTCTAAAGCATACAAACTGAACAGAGCCTATTGTAGAAAAGCTTTTAAGGGTTGGAAGGGGGGACCCTTTTGACCACCGCAGGCGAGGGCCCGTAAGCCCACACCGGGGATGGAATTAATGGGCCCCGGGTTATTCCCCAGACCCCGGGCCGAAAAGGGGGAAATGGACTTGCTGGGGCCCGGGAGTACCCCGGGTCACAAACCACTGGGGGTTTGCCTGGGGTGGGGCCCAAAGGGTAGAACGAGGGAACAAATTTGGGCAGTAGGTCGTTTTTTGGGGGAAAAGGAAAAGAAGGTAAAGGGTGGGGCGGTGGGTTCGTGAACGTAACGGGCAAAAGGGTCGGGGCGGGCGCAAGGTTCTTTGGTGGGTTTTAAAACGTAAGCAAAGGGGTTTTCTTTTACAGGTAGGCGAGAAAAGGGGCTTTCGGGAACCCGCTTTCCAATGGGCCCATGTGCACTAAAGCCCCGGGCCCAAAGGCCACTGGGAAGGGCTGGGTTTAAAATGGGAGCAGTGCCCGGTAAGGGCCCAAATTTTCCCGGGGGCACTGCCCCTTTAAATCTCAAAAATGCGGCGCCGCGCTCCCTAAGGGCGGCGCCGTCCCACGCCGAGGGCCCGGGAGACGGACGGGGCAGGAGCGTGGGGGTAAGTCACTGGGGACCCAGGCCGGGGAATGGCGGACCCCGGCAGGTGCGGGAGGGGGGCCCCGCTCAGAGTGGGGGCCCAAACGGATGGCCCTGCGCCCGGGACGATTTTTCGCGGGGGGCACCCGGGGACAATCCCCCCCCCCCTTTGGGGGTCCCCCTTTTTTTTAAAAAAGGGAGAAATTTTAAAATAATGTTTGCGGTCCGGGATTTTTCTCCTGGGCTTCCACGATTTTCCCCGGGGCCCCCAACCCCTTCCAGTGACTAAAAAATTATCTTTTTCCCTCTTGTCCTCCTCATACCCAGGTTTTCCCTTTAAACCCCAAAAAGGGACATTGGGCGGCATCGGGCCACAGAGGAGAAGGGAAACTGCCTTTCTGAAGAAGTGTTTAAAGGCCCAATTTTTTTAAAGAAAGCGGGAAAAGGAAAGGAGTTCGGGATACGCTTTGGGTAGGGGGGAGCCCGGAGTTTATCCCCCGGGGGGTTTTTGCGTTTAAAGGACCCGGGGGTTTCCTACAAAGCGGGGCCCCCGTTTGTAGGAGGGGATTTTGAGGCGGAATTTTTCCTGCCCAACCCCCTTATAACCCGGGGAGAAGACAAAAAGGAGGGCTTCTTCTTTTTAATCTCCCTGGGCCTTCATGCGGTCGGGAGCGGGGGAGCAAGGGGGGGGGTCGGGGGAACCAAATGGTCCCAAAGTCCTGGCCCCAGAGTGTCAGCGGGGGCCCCTGGATTGGGATGCGGGGAGGGGGGGTTTTGGGGATGAAAGCCTTACCAAGAGAAATTTGGGGGGACCCCAACCCGGATTTCCTGACTCGGGGAATTTATATAAAAAATTCCCCCTTTAAGGAAGGGAATTTTTGCCCAGACATTTTTTCCGTTCAGCACGAAAGGGCGCAGGTAAATCCCGGAACTTGATTCCCCTCTCTCCACCTGGCCATTCGTTTTGAGGGGGGTAAGCCGAGGAAAAGGAAAGCTTCCCGGGGATTTTTAACGAAAAGGGGCCCTTGCCAAATTTTTGGGAAACAAACTGCACCCCCTGATCAGAGATGATTTTTTTTGGGGGAAACCGGCAGCCCAAAAAATTTGGAGAAAAAATAGCCCCGGCCAGGGGCGGGGCCGAAAGGAAACCAGGCAAAGGGGAAAAAATTTCCCAATTTTAAAAAAAAACCGGTTTTCCCCCCACCCACACAACGGAATTAGGGCAAAGGGGGGGTTGGGTGGTTATAAAGCCCATCGTACGTGGGACCAGGGTTTGGGGGTGGGGGGGAATGGGCAGGGGTTTTTCAAGAAAACCTGCCGCTTGTGGCGAGGACCTTTTTGCAAGCACAGGAGGAACACCCTGGACGAACTTTTTAAAAAGCCCTTTACGGGGCCCCGCCACCAATTTTCCCCGGGAAAATTCAGGGGGAAACTTTCTTGGGGGGAAACCAAAAATTTTCCCCGGCGCCCCAGTGACAGTGCCCCCCATTCGGGAAAAAAATAGGGAAAGCGCAGGGGGGGAAGTAGGGTTTTCCCCCATTGGGACTTTCCCCGGAAAGGTGGAAAAGGGGTTTGCGGAGATAAGGCTTTCCCGGGGGAAATTATGGTCGGGGGAATCGCTTTTTCCCCCAAAACCACGTGGGAAAGGGCTTTGGGAAAGGGGAATCTTTTCCTTTTTTCCCTCGGCAGGGCAAAAAAAATGAATCAAAAAAATTAAAAAAGGGGAAAGAAAAGCGACCCCCCTTTGGGCCGGGGGGTGGATTAAGCCCGCGGGGCCCAAAAATGGGGGTTACTGGGGGTTTTTTAAAAGGTTCCGAGTAGATACAAATGGGATCCCGGGCCCCCTTCCAGAAACTTTCCCATTCTTCCGGGACCATTTTTAGGGTGATAATTTTTGATCCCCAAAGGGTTGAAATTTTCCTTCCCCTGGGGAAAAGGGTTTTAGAAAAAAAAGCCAAAAGGTTGAATTTTTTTTGCCCTGGGGGCCCCTTTTTGCTGGGGGACGCCCCGCCCCCAAAACCGATGAGGCTTCTACTTCAAGCGGGGAAGGGGTTTCGGGGGGTTTGGGGCCGGGCCGACAAAAAGGGACGCAAGGAAAAGGGCCGTTTTTATTGGAAAGGGGTTTTCCTGGGCCTGGGAAAGGGCCCAGCTCCGGGGATTGGGTTTTTCTTCCGCTAAAGGGCCCACAAGGGGACCACCAGCGGGGAAAGGGGCGGACAAAACGCCGGAAAATTTTGCAAAACCCCCGGGAAAACCGTTGAAAGGCCCCCAAACCCCACTGGGGGCCCTTTGCAAACGGCTAAACAACTTGGGGGGCCCCTTCCGACCCCTTTGGGTCCGAGATAATAAAACCCCAAAAGGAAAGGCTGACTGGGGGAAAGGGAGGCCTTCCCAAATTTGGCATACAAGTGTTTGGTTTCCATAGGTGTAAAAGCACTTGGGGAAATTTAAAGGGGGTGAGTTCAAGATCAGGAAGTATATCAGGGCGGGTTTCCAGGAAGACCACGCCCACAGGTATAAAAAAGAACCCTGAAGACATCATTAAACAAAACTCCGGGAAGACGGCAGGGCATTACACAGCCCCGAAAGGCATCACCGGGTACTCCAAGTACCGTTTTGGGTGTTGAAGGCCGTCTTCCATCATCCCCCTTTGCGGAATGGGGGAACCAAAAAATTGTGGGCCCCCTCTCAAAACCACCCTTGGAAAAGACCCTTTTGGCCCTCCCAAACGGGGGAATATTTTTCCGTGATCAAGGGTAAAAGGGAAACCTTTTTTTTTTAACCGTGATCTTTTTCAGTCCCGGGTTAGTCGATGAAAGGGCCCGGAAAGAACCCGGGCCCTTCTTTTCCACGAAAAAATTTCCTGCCCCCCCGCGGGAAAGGCCCTTTCAAAATAAACCCTTTTCGAAGTTTTTCCCGGGGATACCAGACAGGGCCCTTAAAATCCAGGAACAAAAAAGGGGGTTAGACTCCCCCCCGAGGAGGATGGTACCGGGGGGGAAGATCAATCGGGCAATAAATATAGACGTTTGTGGCGGCAAGATCTCTGCTTTTTTCCTGGGAAAAGAAACAGAAAACTAGATAGGGACCGGGGGGGAACCGCTAAAGCTTTAGACGGTACCGGGAGAAAAAGCGGTAAGCCCCGGGGCGAGGTGCCCCCAAAACACGAGCCCCGGCCCCTTCTGGGCCCCATCGAAAAAACTTCCCCCGATTCCCAAGCAAGCCCCGGGGGCCATTTTTGCTGCCCCCCAGGGAAGCCCCAATAGGAGGGGCGAGGAAGCCCGGGGGTAACACATAGAAACAAACAGTCCTCTTTTTTGCAGTGCCCCCAATTTAAAGGGATCGGGGTCCGAAACGGTAACGGAAAAAAACGTGGGGATCCCCCCACTGACGGGGGAAAGATGGATGGGGGTTTTCCCGGGGAAACCACGGAAGATTGTTTTTGAAAACCCCAAAGGGCAGCGTCCAAGAAGTTCCCACCGGGAACCCGGGGTTCCGGGAAAGGGCTGAAGTTTTGAAGGGCCCCGGCTTCCGTGTGCCAGGATGGGTAGGGTTCAGACGAGAGGGGGGAAAACTGCCCCCCCCCTAGGAGGGCCTCAAACTAGCCTAGGTGCCCGTCCCCCCCGGCCCCGCGCGGACGGAGCAGCCCCCCCGGGAAGGAATGTTTCGGGCTGCCACAGTAGAGACGGGTTTTCCTTACGCCTTTTGGTAAGCCCCCGGGCGGAAGCCAGGTGGGCTTATCCATGGCGGCCCTTCCACGGCTGGGCGGGAAAGGAGGTTTGTGGAGGCCGAAGAAAACACCGGACCCGGACGGGATACCCCGGCGGGGTTAAATGTTTTGGTTCTTGCTTTGGCGGAGTCCTACTTTCTCTTCGAAGGGGAAATAAACCCGGGTTTTACCCAAAAATGGAAAAGTCTTTTTAAAGAAGACTTTAGATTCCCGGGGGGGTTGGGGAGAAATCTTTTTTCTGGCTGGAGGGGGCCCCTTTTCTTGAACGTGGCGCCCCAACGCTGCTTTTTCCCAAGCCGCCCGAGGGCTGGGTTTTGCGGAACGCACGGCGTAGTCTCCCAGGAAGGGCGCCCCCTTGCGGCGGGGTTTCAAAGGGGGGTTTTCCAGAAAACGAAGCCCCGGGCAGGCTCTTCGAAAGAAAACAGGGAAATTTCCTGTAAAATTTCCCCCAGGTCAGCGGTGCCCGGGATCCCCCTGGCCCCCAGGAGGATTTCCCCAAAGGCCAGGGCTTTCCCAAAAGGGGGGAGACGGCCCCACGAAGCCCACCTTGGACCCTTTCCGAAGGGGAATCTGACCACCATTTTTTTCCACTGAAGGGAGCATGGGGGGATGAAGCCCTGCGGCCTTAGGATTCCCGTAAAAACTTTGTCGGCATGGAAAACCCGGATTTTTGGGGCCCAAAACTGGAGGGGGAACCACCACGGGGGGAAACCCAACTGCGGCCAACTGCTGCGGATGGCGATGAGCTGCCCCCCCAGGGAGGTAGTTTGCTCGAGCTGCTTTCTTGTGCCCCCTTGTTTTGTTTTTGCTTGACCACGACGGGGGTATTTTTGGGATCCCTCGGCAAGGACACCTTGGGGGGATCCAGGGCCCGGATCTTACTTTTAAGGGTTTTTTGGGGGGGGAAATTCTGGACCACCGCAGGCGATGGCTTTTAACCCCACACCAGGGGGGGTGGATCTAAGGGGGCCCCGGTTTTTCACCAGACCCCGCCGCAAAGCGGGAGGGAAACCTTGCTGGGGGTTGGGATTTAAAAACCAGGTCACTACCCATTTTGGCGGGGTTTTGCCTCGGGGGGGGGCCAAGGGAGGCGAGGTACGGGAAACGGCGTGGGCTCATAGTCGGGGAAGGCAAAAAGGGTCAGGGGGGGCGGCTTGGGTTTTCGTGAACTAGACAGGCAGAAGGTTAGGGCAGGGGGCAAGGTTCGTGGTCTCCCCCGTAAGAAAAAGGGTTCCCGGTAAAAGGGTTTTAGGCGAGAAAAGGGGCTTTCGGGAATTTTTCCCAATAGGAAATGTGACTAAAGACCCGGGAAAAGGCCACGGGGAAAAGGGGTGGGCTAAAATTGGGGCAGCCCCCCGGGAAAATGGCCAATTACCGGGCACTGCCCTTTTTCAAATCTCAGAAGGCCGGCAGGGGCCGTACCAAAGGGGGGGGCCCCGGGGCAAGCCAAAGGGCCGGAGAGGGAAACGGGGGCAGAGCGGGGCCCGGGGGAAATTCCCGGGGGACCCGGGCACGGGATGAGGGGAAACCCCGGACCCGAGGTGGGGAGGGGGCCCCCCGCTCAGAGTCGGGGCCCCCGGATGCGCCTGCGCCCGGGGAACGGGGGCGCAGGGGAAACCTTTGGCACGTATCTTTCACTATATGGCTCGAAATAACAAATTTTGGGTTTAAATTTATATTCGGGGAACAGTATGGAGTTTTAGCTAATCATTTAATGTGTGGTTAACCCTGGGGGCCCCATGATAGGGCTTTTTTTTGCCCCTTACAGTGGCTTTTTAAAGTAAATTGGGCCTTTATTTTACGGGGTTTGGGTTCCCAGAGAAGTCCCGGGGTTAGAATGTTTTTCCTATTTATAATGGGTATTATGTGGAAAAAAAATGATTTATTTTAAAATCGGGATTATTTATGGATAAGAATTCCCCATGTTATGAATAGGGACTGAGGTCTGTTTTTGTTGTTTTGTATGTAAGGGGGGAAACAGGTATTTTTATTAAATGTAACACACAAAAAAGACTTTTTTTTTTTTGGGGGTAGTGCAGGGAAGGGTTTTTTTCATTTGTTTTGAAATCTCGGGCCGATTTAGGGCAAAGACCCAAACTAAATAAAATAATAATAATCAGAATCAAAAAAAACGGCTTTATATTAGAAAAAATTATTTACAAATCAGACACGAGGTGTGAGGGTCCCCCTCTCAAGAGCTTACTTTCTAAAAGGCGTATGTGTAAAAACAAAGGGTTTTGAGAAGTGCTTGGTTTACAAGGGCCCCCGCCCTTTGTTTAAAAAAATATGGGGTAGTATACTTTAAAAAAAATGGAATAAACCGCCATCCCAACCTTTTCATCATAACAGAAAAGTGCCTGGGGGGTGCAAAGTGCAGAAAAAGGGCGATGAATGGGTACAGTTTTTTGGGGGGGGTTAACAATTAGGGATTTGGGTAGGTTGTCAGTGAGGAACTTTTTTGAGGACAGGGGGCAGCAAAGATTGGGGGAAAGGGACATCCGCTTTTTTGCAGAAAGCGGGAAAAGTAGTAAAGAGTTTGGAGTGGCAGGGCTTTCTCAGGGAGCGGTTTTTTGAAAAATCCGGGGGGGGGGGGGACACCAGGGGGCCGGGGGGGGGGGGGAGGATCCGGCCCCCCTTTTTAGGGGGCCGCGGGGCCTGCAAAAAAACCGCCCGAAACCCAGTGGGGGGAAAAGGGGAAGGGGGGCCCGCGGGAACCCCCGGGCTCCCCACCGCAGCGGTTTGACCCGGACAACACCCACGGGGTCGCCGCCCCCCAAAAAAAAACCCCCTCGGGACCCTTCAGGCCCAGGGGGGAAGGCCCAATCCGGGGGGCCCTGCTCAATCGGGAAAAGGCATCCAAGTGGGCCCCGGGGGGGCCCCGCGGGTCACGGTTTGGGGCCGCGGTCTGGGGCGTCGAGGGGGCCCCCCGCTCCTGGGTTTCCCCCGTTGTTCATGGTGCGGTGGCCTCGCCTGCCGATGGGGCCGGTCGGGGGGGCCACCACCCGGGGACAGGGGTTTCACAGTCGGGGATCCCCTTCAAACAAAACGCGCGTGGGGGGAGGGGAGGGCGGACAGTGGGGTCGGCCCGGGCCCCAAAGGGGAAGGGACTGGTTTACCCCGGTCGGGATGGCGGGGTGCCTCCCCCCAACTCCGGACCTGCGCCGGCGGCCCCCCCAAATTGGGTACTGAGGCCTTTGACCCGGGTCGGGCAGCGAGTGTCGAGGGTGAATTCCTTCGAGACACCTTTCGGTTTCCCCGGGTTTCCAAAACCCCCCCACACAGAAAGGTGAGTATATGTCTATTTCATGTACTTTTCCCATCTTTTTTTTCCGGGTGGAAAGGGGGGGTTTTATTGGTAGTGTGGTCGCCAGGTTTAAAGCCCGGGAAAAGGGGAAGTGCGAATTTGGGGGGGTTTTCCCCGGGGGATTTTGGGGGGGCAAAGCGGGGGCTTTGCGTTTTTTTTGGGGGAGGTTTGGGGTTCATAGGGGGGGGTCGGGGGGGGGCTCCCCTGAAGAGTTTTGGGTTGTGGCACCTGTTGTGCCGCCATCCCCCCGCCCGGGGTTTTGCAAGCGGGGGGAAACGACTCCCCAGGGGGGGCTGCTGCACAAGGCGGGGGAAATGACGGGTCGGTGCGGGACAGGGGGAAGTATATTTTTTTGCTTTAAAGGGCCCCTTGGGGGTTTAAATTTGGGAGCAAGAGGTGAGGGGAAAAGAATCGGGGAAAGGGAAACGATATTTTGGAAACCTTTTTCTTTGCTCCCTTTTGGTGAAGTTTAATTTAGAAAAAAGGAAAAGAAGGTTTAGGTAAAAAGAGGGGGAAAGGAAAGCCCGGTGGGGGAACATTCCGGCAAAATTTTTTCCCAAAATTGGGTTTTGAGGCTTTTGGGCGAAAATTGGGCGGTGTAAATGGGTTTGAAAAAAGTGGCCCGAGAATTGTTCGGTCCTTTTTTTTGGCCTTTATGGATGCGTTTGGGGAAGGCGATGGGCGTGGGGGGGGTTGGGCCGGGGTTGCGAAATGACGAGCATTTTTCGTCGGGGAAGGGGGTTTTCGCCTTCCATCAGGGGGGCAAGAAGGATTTTGGGTTTCCTCGGGCTGAAATTTTGCCCGACGAATTGGGGGAAACCCTTTTTAAAAGGGGGGGGCCGGGGCAGCCGGCCAAGGGGGGGGAGCGGGGGAAAGTAGGGGAAACAGGGTCCCCACCCGGGGGGGTTCTAAAGGGGGGGGTTTCTGGTTTTTTAACGGGGGCAGTCCCAAATTTGGGGGGGGGGTTTGGGCCGTTTTCGGGGCATTGGGTCCCCTTCCTGCGCGCTCCGTCCCACCCAGTTACCCTTTTTGTTTTTAAAAAGGGGGGGGGCAAAGGGGGGGGTGGAGGTGGGCAAGGGGGGACCCCGGGTAGACTGGGCGCGATGGATAACCTTTTTCTAGCCCGTTTTCCCGGGATAGGAAGGCAGCGGAAACTGTTGTCGACGGGGGGTTTGGGGGAAGGGTTTGTCATTCCGCCCCCGGCAAAACGTTTTTACCCCTTTTTCCAAATAAGGGAAATTTTCTGGGCGGCCCACGAGCATCCGGGGGTGGTGGCAGGGAAAATTTTGGGGAAGGAGGTTTGGTTAAAGGGGGATGGGGGGTTTGTTTTAAGCTCTACCCCTTTTCCCGGGTTTGGTGGTGTCCCCCCTCTGGGTGTGGTGCCAAAGGGAAAAAGCCAGGGGAAAATTGGCTCATCCCCCATTTGGGCCCTTTTCCCAAGGGTCAATCGGTGAATCTGGGATAGCACCGGGGCTTTGCTCCCGGGTTTTTTAAATCTTTTGATGAAAGGGGGGGGTCAAATTAGTGCGCCGTCCAAAGGGCGGGGTTCATAATGGCAAAGGGGATATCGAGTCGGGTTTTTGACTTTTACCGGGGGTTTATGCAGATAGTTTGAAACTTTTTAGGGGTTTTTTGGGACGGGGGAAGTTTTTTTTTTCGATCGTTGCCTGCCCCAGGGTTGTCGCTATCGGTTTTGCCTATTTTTGCGGGTTTTAAACACATTTTTGGAAAAGGGTGGGTTTGGGACGTTTCGGGGTTGAGTTCGATCATCCCTTTTCTTGGGTGTTTCTTATTGTGGGGTCCGGCTGGGTCCCCCCATAAGCGGGCCCTTTCTTGAGTTCCCCTGAGTGGGTGACTGATCGGTTTTTTGTTCCCCCTTGGCGCCTGTTTAAAACGGAGGGTCCGGGAAAACGTTTTTGGGAAATTTTTTTGGAAACGCATTTATTTAAGAAAATGGGGGGTGCAGGTTACCGGAGGGTAAGTTGGAAATACTTTAGGGAAAAATTGGGGCCGGGGGTTTTTGGGTTTTCGAAATTCCCCTTAAGGAGCTTCCCGGGCCGTTGGGTTGGGGGAAACTCAATTTCGCAAAGCAGGATTTTGCCGGGTTGGGGAGTGGTTTTTGGGCTCGGTTTTGGGGGGGGGAATCAGGGATAAAAAAAAAAAGCCCATTTTGTGCGCCTGAAATTGTTAGCACCCAGAGGATTTTACGGTTTGGGGCCCGGTTTTTTTTTTTTTTTTTGACGTAAATGGGGCGGTCGATTATTCTTCACGGGGAAAATTTTCTAATAGGAGATCGTTTTCTTTACAGCGGCGGGGGGGGGAGTTTTGGCTTTGGGGGCCCTTTGTTTTTGGGGGGGTTGTGTGTGGGCCCCCGGGCCCCGAGGCTAGGTGGTCGCTGGGCGGATTTTTTGGAAAATTTTGGGGTTCCTGAAAATTTTTCCCCTTTGGGGGGGTTTGGTTTGGGGGTTTTTGGGGCGATAATTTTTTGGGATCGGATAAGGGTTATTTTTTTTCTGTACAATTTTGGGAAATAGTTTTTGGGCCCATTAACAATTTTTCGGCTTTGTCGCCTCCCGGTTTGTGCGTTTTTTTGCGATTGGGTGGTTTTGAGGTGTCCCCGGAGCTCAATTCGTGGGTTAGGGGGGGAACATGTCCCAGGGTCCAGAACTCTGTCGCTGACTCTCTTTCTCGGTTGGCAAATGGGACCGATCCGAACTTTGGCTCCCTCCCGCGGCAAGCACGGGGAGGAATGCCCCAGTCATCAAAGGACCCTCGCCTTCGGGACCAGACCAGCTGATTCGGGGCGTCTCTGTCCCGGTGGGACCCGGGCTGCGTATGAGGCGGCGTGGGGCAGTGGTCAGAGTGGATAAGGGTTCTGGGGGTTTTTAGGTGTCGGAGGGGACCCCCATTGGGGCTTTGCTGTGCTGGTTTTGGGGGGGGCTCCCGGGGTTTTTTGGGGGGGCGGGGGTCCCCGAGTCTCCCAAATTTATTTCGGGGGTAGCGTTTTTGGTTTCCCAAAACCCGGGACGAGGCGTGACTTGACCAAAAATTTTGTGGGTAAACCGGGCCACCGGGGGAAAAGGGAGGCCCCGGGGCAAGGGACCCGGGGGCCTGTAGTTTTTCTTGTGGAGCTTCAGGGTGTTGGAGGAAAAAAAGCAAAACCCGGGGGAAAGAGGGAAAATTTTTTCAGGTTGGCTTTTCAAAAAGTTTCCTTAGAAACAAATTTTGTAAAGGCTAAAAAAAAGACAAGCTTTCCCTTCCCAGTTCAGGGCCCGTTTTTGCTAAGGTGTTGATCCAGAGGAAGGACAAAAACCCCCAATGAAAGGTTAAAAAAAAAAGCCCCAAATTTTCCTCAATTTTTGGGAAAAATTTCCCTTTCCCGGGCCCAATCGGGGAACAAAAAAATTTCCCGGGGTCCATGAACCCCCCCTCCGAAATTCCCAGTTCA
>JAODAL010005547.1:105000-142441 GCA_025379985.1 Phyllomedusa bahiana | reverse complement strand
GGAATTAAAAGCCCCCAGCGGGTATTAGGCAGGTTATAGATCCCCCAGGGGGTAATAGCATTTTATATGTCCCCCCAGGGGTTTTTTAGGCTTTTTATAGGTCCCCAGTACATTTTTAAAGGCAGGTTTAGGCCCCCCAGTGGGTTTTCATAGCAGGTTAGGGGTCCCCCCGGTTTATATAGGCAGGTTTTAAGGGCCCCCCAGGGGGTTTTTAAACGATTTATAGGCCCCCGGGGTTTTTATAGGGGGTTTTTAGGCCCCCAGTGGGTTTAATGGGCGGTTATAGGCCCCCCAGTACAAATAAGGCGGGTTTTATGGGCCCCCCAGGGTTTTATAGGCAGGTTAAGGTCCCCCACAGGTTAACTGGGGGCAGGGTTGGACCCCAAGAACACCCCCTACCTACATCCCAAAATTCCCCGTTTTTGGGGGGGGGGCCCCGCATTTGGGGGTCCCCTCCCCGCCCCCCCGGGGGATTGCTTCCTCCCGCCGCCTGCGGGCGGGGGGGTTTCCTTTTAAAAATTCCCGCGGCCAAAGGTTGCGGGGTGCGCTACCCTTGCCCCGCGGGACCCCGTCACAGGCGGGTTGAGCCGGCCCCGCAGCGGCCGTCACCCCCCCGGGTTCACTGTGCGGGGAGGAGGAGGGGGGGATCGTCCCCCTCCTCCCTCCCTGTATGTCCCCCGGGGTGTGCGCCGTACATACGGGACAGGTCACAGGGGGGGAGGACGGCGGCTGCAGGGGGAGTGACGTGCGGCGCTCTAAACTTCCCCCTGCCCCGCTGGGGAGATCGGGGGGGAAAAGGGGGCCCGCGCTAGGACCCTGGAAGGAAAGTGGGATTTTTATTTAAAATTTTTTTTTTATAATTTAAAAGGGGGTTTAAAGGTAACAAAAGGGGGAACCCTTGGAACAGGGGGGGCATCCCCTAAAACAGGGGGGGATACCTGGCAAAGAGGGGGCAAACCGGCAAAAAAGGGGCATCACCTTTGGCAACAATGGGGGGCAACTACCTGGCAACAAGGGGGGCAACTACCTGGCAACAATGGGGGCATCTACCTGGCAACAGTGGGGGCACTACCTGGGAACAAGGGGGATATTTTGGAAACAATGGGGGCAACTACCTGGCCAAGGGGGGCATCCCCCTTGGCAACCCGGGGGGCATCACATGGAACAAAGGGGGGCCTACCGGCAACAAAAGGGGGCACTACCTGGAAACAGAGGGGGCATACCGGCAAAAAAAGGGGGGGCAAACCTGGCTAAAGGGGGGGCATACCGGCTAACAGATGGGGGGAACTCCCGGGCAACAGAGGGGGACTAGGGGCAAAAAAGGGGGGGCCTACCTGGCAAAAAGGGGGGGGACATCTACCTGGCAACAAGAGGGGAAATCTACCTGGCAAAAAGGGGGGGGAAAACCCTACCTGGAAAAAGAGGGGGGGATCCCTTTGGGCTAACGGGAGGGGGGCACTCCCTGGCTAACAGAGGGGGGAAAACCCTGGCAAACAGATGGGGGAACTTTGGCAAACGGGTTGGGGGAAAACTACCTGGCTAACAGATGGGGGAAAAATTTTCGGGAAACCCAGAGGGGACATTCCCCTGGCTAAACAGATGGGGGAAACTCCCCTGGCTAACGAGGGGGGCCCATTTAACCTGGTTAAAAAGATGGGGGCACAAATTTGGCTAACAGAATGGGGGCAATTTACCTGGAAAACAGAGGGGAAAATTACCGGGGAAAACAGAGGGGGGCTTTAAACCGGGCCCAAAACAATGGGGGGCAAAACCTTGGCCCAACAAGGGGGGGCATACCCTGGGCAACAATGGGGGCACTACCTGGAAACAATGGGGGAAATCCCTTATGGAAAACAATGGGGGCATTCCCTGGCAAAAAATTTGGGGGCATTTCCCTTGGCAAAACAAGGGGGGGGCATTTACCTGGCTAAAATTTGGGGGGCCCTACCGGGCAACAATGGGGGGAAACCTACCTGGCTAAAAATTGGGGGCACCTCCCGGGGATAAAAAAATTTGGGGGCACCTATGGCTAAACCCCAATGGGGGGAAACCTCCCTGGCTAACAATGGGGGGCCACCACCTGGGTTTAACCCCAAAGGGGGGAAATTCTCCCTGGCTCCCAAATTTGGTTTAAACCTGGCTACAGAGGGGGGTCTACTTGGCTAAAAGGGGGGAAAATTAGGGCCCTTTTAAGGGACCTATTTTGGTTATGGGGGGCTATACCTGGTTTAAAAGGGCATCTACCTGGCTTTTTTCCCAAAGCCGTTTATGCATTTAGGGGGAAAGGGGGGTTTTGGCTTTTTTGAAGGGGCTTTGGCATCCCCAAAAAGTTGGGCTTTTGCCCCATGAAAAATTTTTGCCGGGGCCCGCGTACGCGCGCCCGCCCCATAGAATTCCTGTTTTTCTTTTTCAAAGTTGGAAACTATGCCCCTTACCCCCCAAAACACACTTTTTGTATTCGGGACTTAAGGGTTATTGCCCAGAAAAAAACAGTGAGGGGGAAAGGCAGCGGGGGGGGTTTGGGAAAAGTTGGAAGTGTCCCCCCACCCCTCATGGGCAGGGGGAAAGGAGTTCAGCCCCGGGGAGCACGGAACCAAAACCGGGGGAAAGGGAAACCCCGGGCCCTCCCAAACAGGGGGCTCCAGCCCGGAGCGCTTCATCCTCCGAGCAGCAGAGGGCGCACTCCCGGCGGCCGCAGTCCGGGGCGCTACACAGTGATCCTCCGAGCAGAAAAGAGGGCCGACCCCCGGGCCCCGGCCGCCGGGGGCCCGCTACACATTGTTCCCTTTCCGAGCGATGGGGGCGCGCTCCCCCCTCCGCTCCGCGAAAATTCTTTTTTATTTTTTCCCTCCGTAGCCCCGGCATTACTCAAGATGGCAGGCGCTTGTGTGGGGGGGGCGAGGGTCCCTTACAGTGCCCCGCCGCCAGACTCACGCCCACAGTGCATCTCAAATGTCCAATATGGCGGCGTTAGTGTGTTGACCCGGTATATGAACACCGTCAGATGGTCCAGGAATGTTAGATACGAATAACCGGCTACTTTCGGGGATTGTATGAGTCCGTTCAGTGAGACAGGCAACTTAGGTACTGCGCCCGCACTGTCTCTTTCAACCAATAGGAAAGCGCGCGCAGTGGGAATGGGCCCGAAACGGGTGCGGGTTGAGAGGCGCAGTTGTATGCCGTGTGTGTATGTGTAACAGTTGAAGTGATGAATATAGCATTACATGTGTGTAGTGCTGTGTGTGTATATAGCCATGCAGTGTGTGTGTATGTATGTAATGTTGTGCACTAGCAGCTTGTGTGTATATAACTGAAGAAGTAATGTAGTGCAATTGTGTATATATATATATAATATATATATATATATACTATTAAATATACTATGATATAAATATAATAAATGTGTTGTGTGTGTGTTGTGTGTGTGGACACTGCAGATTGATGTGTGTATATACAATATAATACCGCATATGACCACAAAGTGAGTGTGATGCTGTGTATATAAATATCAGGCACAGACCGATATATATTACACATAAACATTCAGTATGTAGGCAGTGAAAGTGTGTGTAGTGAGGTGTGTGTGTTGTGTGTATATATATATAGTATATAATATATATATATCATATAGTCACTTCAGATTGTGTGTGTTGAGAATTTACCTTATATACCTCAGTGATTACCACTATAGTGTGTGTGTCATATATTATATATACACACAAACCATATGAAGCGGGTGTAATATACAGACATTGCAGTGACTACACACAAATGAATATGCACATATATATACATTCTGTATGAGTGTGTGTATATATACATATATAATAATATATCCTAATATATTATATATACAAATATATATATTATATACATTAAGCTAAAAAAAAGTACACCCCTTAACATTTTTATGAAACATTGTATACTAACTCTTCTTTAATAGAAAACTGAGATGTGACACTTCTGATATACAAATGTAAAAGATAGCTCAGAGTCAGCTTGTAATAACAGTGTAAATTTGGCCCTCAAATCACATAACACAGCCATCAATGTCCCTAAACTGCAACAAACATGATGTACAACATACTTAAGTGTAAAAAATGATAATTGTGCCCAGTTTGGCATTTTCCCTCCATGCGACTTGTTACTGTTGACAATGTGGTACAAGGTGTGAATCGGAGCGCAGGTGTGTTAAATTTGGTAGTTTATCGCTCTCCACATCTCTCATACTGGTCACTGGAAGTTCATCATGGCTCCTCATTGGTAAAAGCATCTGTCTGGAGGTATCTACTGAAAAAAAGAATTGTTGCTCTACATAAAGCTGCCGAGGCTATAAGAAAATTGGCCAGCGCCTGAAACTGCGCTGGCAGCGCTGGTGGCCAAGACAGGCTCCACTCAACATGGCCTTGCCATTGTCGATCAAATCAAAGCAAAGAACGATAGCACAATGCTCAGGTCATATCCAGATATGATCTGCTGAGGCTGCTGCACGAGGTTACAGAGGTTTGGAGGGGTCAGACTACTAGTCAGTGACACAACCATACGCTAGCAGACTGCACTTAAATTAGGCTCTGCATAGGCTGTCCGACCCAGAAGGAAGAGATACCCTTTCTCTATAAGATATCTGCACAAGAAAGAACATGGCAATCATTTGCTAGAAGACAACTAGACTAAGGACATGATTGCTGGAATCATGTCCGGTGCTCGATGAACTCACAGTAGAACTTATTTGGTTGAAATGGTGTCAAGTCTGTGTGTTTAGCAACCAGGTGAGGAGCACAAAGACAAGATAAGATCTTGCCAACAGTTCAAACTATTGGTGATGGATTGTCATTGGTTTGGAGGTCTGCATACGTGCTGTCTGACTGTGTTCATTGAGGGAAACTCATGAAGGCCCACATATACTGTGACATACTGAAGCAGAGCATGAGTCCCACTCCTCTACATGTATTATCGAAAATACTTTACTTATCCCTATTTCAACGCGTTTTTGTTCAAGGTATGCTAATAATAAGGGATTCTCCAATTCCAAGTTACATAATCACAAGCAAAGATGAGCTAAGGGCAAACCCAAATTTAATGTATATAAGATATTTATTTTATTTTCAAACATTACTTGTACATAAAATATGAAACCATATTATAGCCCATGTCGGATCTTACAGCACAGTTATTCATCTTATAGAAGGTAAGTAAAGGATACACGTTCATGAATGAGAAATGACAATTGTTCTGCTACCCTTCAATAAGATGAAATTGTCGCGTAAGCACTATGTAGCGCTCATAATAGTTTTATATTTTGAGTACGAAGTAAAAGTTTAAGATTTTATACATAAATTGTTGTCCTTTACGTATCCATTGCTAGTACCTACCACTCTTCCTGTGAACCGCAGGGCAATATTACGCAATATGATAAACGACCCCAAAACACCTGCCAATACGACCACTGCCATGCTAAAGAAAATAAGGTAAATGATGACTGGACTGGCCAGCATGGTCACCAGAACCTAAACCCTATTGAGCCACTGTGGGAATCCACAAAACGGAGGTGGAGAGCACAAGGTCAACAACGATCCACCGCATCCGTGATGTCCTTATTTGGAGGAGTGCGAAGAGGATTCCATGGGGACTGCAAACCTTGTGAACTCTAGTGGCTCTCCATGGCCCAGAGAGAGTTAAAGCGCCAGTGACTGGGACAAATAAAAGGTGCGCCACACAAAATACTTGACACTTTGGGCTCATTTCTGCCATTGTCACTTAAGAGTGTATTCACTTTATTGTTGACCATGCGTTGAGACCTGATGGCTGGTGTGGTGAATGATTTTTATGAGTAGAATACACCACCATAATTTATACAGTGTTTATACAAGCATGTATCACTTAGACTGAGCGTACCCATTGGTGATTCGAAAGTGTACAGAACTTTCATTGGATACCTTATACTCAAATTCAAGCAAGGTTAGTAATGCAAAGGATCTGAACATATGATCAGATAGACAAATTAAAAAAGTCGATGTAAACGATCCGTTAACTGCGGCTATCACCTCAATGAACTGGACAGAAAACATGTGACGCATGCGTTGAAATGACATATGCTGACACCAGCCCCAGGATCGAACGATCTTTAGAGAGGTGATGATTGCACTACTCTCATGTAAGAACGCTATAAACAGAACCAATCGTAGCCGAAGTACAGTTAGATACGTAAGCAGAGGTTAGATACCTAAGTAGTGCTGCCACACAAAAGAGGGGGGTGGTAAGATATAGCGAGAGCGCGGGGGGGGGGGGGGGGGGGGGGGGGGGGGGGGGGGGGGGGGGGGACGGGGGGGGGGAATGAAACAAAAAAACAATGACCCCACGGTCTCAAATACAATTACAATATATACAGGGAAATCAACCCTTAAACTCACTAAGCATGTCATGCATACCTCAGCTCTTGGCATGGTATCCAGAACAAAGAGAGCAATTCAATACTCACTCGGAGGAGGACCATTAGGTCATCATTGCATGTTCAAGTCTTATAGAAAGATGACGTATTTATCTTTCTAAAGACATATAAAAAAAAAAAGCAAAGAAAAAAGAAACAATGATGGAGCCTGACTAACAACGAAGAGCCGGTAGAAGTCTAATAGAGTATCGAGATGCGCAATAATCTATCAGCAAAGGTCATAGGGGTACCACTTGCCGTTCAAGTCATAAGCACACAAGAACCACGACCGTGAGTAATACAAGATTACTAATATGTCATGATGAGACACTAGTACTTTCGTCAAACTCAGCTCATACCCATTAAACAAGATTTCTGAGGAGTTGTAGTTCATATTACATCATCCATTCCGCAAAGGGCGTTGGTTACAATAAGCGGATCCATCAATGTTGTATGGAGCCAAAGGACATCCACTTACTTTGCCTTCTAGTGACTCTCCAATCTCCTCTGTATCTTGATACAACCTCTGATGACACTCTTAAGCTACAGTGGCCACTTCCGTCTGAAAAGCATCCTGCTTGAAGCCTCCCAATAGCAGGTTTACTGTTGCATCAGTTTTTGGTTCCGCCCTTGGTCTCGTGGATCTAAATAAAATGTCAACTGCAGGAATGAGGACCTGTTTAAAACCCAATTGAAATCAGATCCCCCTAAATATATAGGGGCGATTCAGGTGATCAAACACCTGTTGGGGAAATTTGCCATAAGCTCCTATGTTAAGAATCATCAAGTTGTGCAGAAAGTACTGAAACATTGAAACAGTTGGCTGTGTGCAGTTGTAAAGTTACGATGAAGGCCTCATTATAGTTCATTTAAAAAAAAAAATTCAAGAAAAGTGATGTTCTACCTGAATTTTTCATTTAAAGCCAATATAACCCTAACTTCTTGTTAGTAATGTTATATGGTAGGTTGTGATGGACATCAGCGTTCAAGCAGACTGCATTCCATAGCTGCTACCACACCCCTTCTATATGCACCTAAGCCAGCTCACCAGATAAAAAAAAAAAAAAAAATCATTGTAACCATTCGCAGCCTCCATCGCAAGGTAGAAACTGGTCACTATGACAGCGGACAAATAATGAGCCCGGGAAGACGCCATTGACAACAAAGAGGTCTGTTCGGGTTTCGTCAGTGGTGTCCCTTGTAATCTGGCAAGAAAAATGGCTCCGGCATGCTGCTCAAATTTTATTTATATTATTTTCCTGTCGTCTCCCGAAATTACTGATTAAGAGTTTCACGATGGCCTTAGTAGAAATAATCCTAATATCGGCCTTGGTGGTATCATATATAAATGATCCAGTCAATAGATTTGAGTGCCCAAAATCGCAGATGACTTTAGATAGAGGACAGTATGAGGAGCACGGACATAGTTGTATGACTGAGAGAAACGTGTCCTGGGGAGCTCTCTGCTCTATATTACCTTCATTTCATCTCACCTCAGTCCTGTTTTCTTGGTTTCATTTTTAATTCAGGGCGTGTTTACTGGCTTCTCATAGGCTCAGTAGAAGCCAGTCTGTAGCTATACAACCAGTGCTGGCAGCCTATCAAGAGATCAAACAGGTCATTAGCTTTAGCAACCATCACTGGCAGCCTACAAGGAGAGACACAACAGGTCTGTAGCTATAGCCAACTAGTCTGGCACCTATCGGGATAGATTAAACAGGTCTGTAAGCTATAGCGACCATGTAGAGGGCTGATGCAGCCCAATACACATGAGGGGATAAGCTTAGGCAAAGGTAGGAACAACTGTTAATGGACACATAATGTGAAGTAACTGTGTTTTTCAAGAATCCTTTAACATAAAAAGCAGCGATCCAAATATATGAGGACAACCCCTTTTAAGCTGTCATTCAGAGCTGAGAAGGATTGAGAAGTGCTCCATGCTGAGAGCTTTCCTAGGAACTGTGTGGAGCGGTGTGCCAAAACAATCAAGGGGTTTTTGCAAGACTTGCAAACCTCCTATTTGTATACTAAAATGAGGAGAAAATGATCATACTTTCCTCTACCCATCACAACCGTTCCAAGCGCTGCAAGAGCTCCAGTGTCCACCCTCTTAGCCCCGTCCCATCACGATGAGCTTCACGTTCATGGGTCGCATGATGCTGCACCAATCACTGACCTCCTTTGGTGGCTGTATATGTAGATCGTGATACTACCAAAGGCAAGATCGGTTTCAGCGTCCTGTTATCCATGAACGTGAAAGTCATCAAGTGAGAGACTGAATTGGAACCTAGGTCAATAGGAGTTAGCTAGGTGATAGATTTTCTATTTATAGTACAGAGGGAGAGTTGTAGGAGGTTTCTCAAATGTCTGCCGTCCTCTACCGAGTGCTGTCTGCAGTTACAGAGCGCAAACAACTCGCTAACTACCATAGCCTTGTTCCATGGTGATACCTGCACTTGCGTATGGATGTAACAATGGATTCTGGACTTTCAAAAAAAAAAAAAAAAAAAAAATAAAAAAAAAACAATGTGTTTTCAGAGCGGAGATTCAGCTTTAAGAGGTTTTCCAGAATTTAAAAAAAAAAGCCATGGCATTCAAATAAATTGAACTAAACAGAAGGCTGTACTAACCTGTGTACGTGTGCTGTTTACTTTGCTCATGCTTGGGGGGGGCCCCGTGTGGCTGTTGGTCCGCCCCAGCCAGCGTGGGGGGGGCCCTTGTGCGGTGTCCCGCCCCTGCAGCGTGGGGGCGGGGGGGCCCGTGTGCGGTGTCGCCCCCTGCGCGGGGGGTGGAGCCCGTGTGGCGTGTCGCCCCCTTGCAGCGTGAGGGGGGGGGGCCCGGAGTCGGCGGTGTCCGCCCCCTGCAAGCGTGGGGGGGGCCCGTGTGTCGGTGGGTACGCCCCACATGCAGCCGTGGGGTGGGGCCGTGAGCGGTGACCGCCCCTGCAGCGTGGGGGGGTCCCGTGTGCGTGACGCCCACTGCGCGTGGGAGGGGCCCGGTGTGGTGGTGTCGCCCCCTGCGGCGTGGGGGAGGGGCCCATGCTAGTGGTGTCGCCCCCTGCAGCGACGGTGGGGGGGAGGCCCGTGTGGCGGAGTCGCCCCCTGACAGCGTGGGGGGGAGAGCCGCGTGTGGCAGTGCGTCGTCCCCTGCAGCGTGGGGGGCCCGTGTGGCGGTGTCGCCCCCTGCGGCGAGAGGGGGGGCCTGTCCCGGTGTCGCCCCCTGCGGTGGGGGGGGGGCCCGTATGTCCTATGTTGCAGCTTCACAATGTTGTCTGTGTGCACGGGTATACAGGTATGATACCGGTCAAGCATTTAATCACGTTCAGTGGGAGTGTGAGAGTAAAAAGTGGTATTTATGGCAGTCTTTCACATGGTTGCAGGCTCATACTGAGCAGAGCTGGACAGCAATTTGAAAGCAGAGATATCAAGATTATTAGATACACACCAGCTCTCCACGACATCTGCCCCTGTCTGCACGAGCTGATGGGAAGGTCACAGAAAGCAAAAAAAAGCATCAGTGTCCCCTGTGCATTATACCATTCCTCTACTCCGCACCGCCCTCTTAGCCGCCCCCCCCCCCCCCACCCTGGTTCTTCACATAGTACATCAGTGCCTGTATGTCCGATCCAAGCCGCCTATGTCGTGGCACAGGCATTAGGTACCGCATCAGCTGCTGAAAAGGTGGCTCCAGGCTGACGCACAAACCCATGATGTTAAACAAATCATGAAGGGCCCGGAGGGCCGAGGAAAAAATGAGAGCACTTTGTCCTCCTGAGTCCAGAGCCACCTCCTCGCAAACCAACGCATCGGCAGCAGCTACGGCGACTTTAGACCTAGAGGAACAAGCCTAGCTATCTTGTGGAGGAGGCAGCAACAATGGTGAACTGGGGCGAATATAGAGTGGAGGGGGCCACAATCAAGGTACAAGAAAAAATTCTTTTTCCACGCCTCTATTGCCAAATTTACCAGAAACACTAAAACCTTAGGCATTTTTGAAAAACTATAGACGTAGATTATCTTTATGTAATTATTTTTTTTTTTTCACTCATAAACATTCTCGACAAATGGATTTAAAGCATTGCGGCCCTGCAGCTCTTGGGTAAACTACAACCTCCCTCATGCCATTGATATAGATTATATAAATGCAGATAGGAATTGTAGTTTCCAAACAGCTTTAGAGCCACACTTTTCCAAGACCACTGAATTAAGGATCCGTACACACGGCAGGGTTATCAGCTGAAAACTGACTGAACCCATTCCCATAGACATCAATAGAAAATCCGAGCTAGTAAGTCTAACACGCTCAGATTATTCTGACAGTCCGGATTCCAAATCCGAAAACCTTTTAAAAAAAAAAAAAACTTCAACGTGCACATTTCTTCAGCCCGGTTTTCAAGACAGAAAATTATTATATGTCTGTTCAATGTGTAGGGGGACGGTCCGAATCCGCAAACTGCGCCAGAACCGCCCCCTACCGTTTCAAAAATTGGTAATATCCTGGACACCCTTTAATCAAAGTCCGACCTGATATTGTCAGTGCCGCGTGGCCTCGCCCATACATCAGCACTGAGATCCTTTTTCTGCTCTGATCTTGTGTGGATTTATATGTATACTGCTTCTCACCATCACCTCCCAGGCCTTCCGCCATCTTTTAGTGAACGGCTCCAGCGGCCTCCTGCATCGAACCACATCCATAAGGCGCATAAGTGCACACAGCATAGGACAAAACTGTACAGAAAACGACAGTATTATTTTTCCTATGAGGACCGCGGTTTTTGTCACGGTGTGTGCAAAAAACACGGTGTTTTGGTTTTTTTGGCCTTCATCCCCTACAATTGAATGTATCGGACACCGACAGCAAACTGCGATGGAATTCGTTACAACTGTTTGCAAATTCCCATGGATTTTTAATCGCTGAAAAAAAACCTTATACTACACCCAGGTTTTTTCGTTGCGGTCTATGCAGAACATGTGAACATACCCAAACACGTAGGGCATGTCCAAAGGCAGAGAACACCTTTAAAAGGGCCTTCCAGTTTATAAAGTCACTATCAAATTACCTGGCATCACACGCATCGGTTTCCTTCACCTTTTCCGAGATTGACCCGATTAGGATTACACATTTATAGGATATTACACATATCCGCTTGTAGATAAGGTCAGGTCTTAGAACGGGCTGAGGATCTCTGCTGCTCGTCTGTGTCGGTACCTGCCGCCATGCCTCAGTCTGTGGGGGAGTTCAGCAGCTCGCTTTGGGTGTGACACGTCTGGTCAGCCCGTACAGATGGCTTGGAAGGACTCGCAGCTGGCTAGGCATCATGCGCTTTGCTGTTTAGGGATCTTTTGATCCACAGTGCATATTAATAGTACAGTTTTTCATGGCGAGTAAAGAGAAATTTTGACGTCCTGAAGTAGACGACAATCCTAAACCTTCCATAGGTATGCAAGTGCTGATTAGTGGTTGTGGCTACTTCATAATCTTTACATCTCACCAGTGGCCCCAGGCTATCCACTGTTGCAAGGAACAACAGCAAAGCTTCAAGTAACGCTACCGTTCAAAAGTTTTTAGGGATCACTTAAAAATGTCCATATTTTTTGAAAGAAAGATCACAGTTAGTTTTGTTCAATAAGCAAACCTTACAATGAATCAGAAATCCACTCTAAACATTGTTAATGTGGTAAAAGACTAATCTAGCTCAAACGTCAGGTTGTTAATGCAATATCTTCGTAGAAGGACAGAGCCCATATCCAAACAACCATCCCTCCATGTGCATCTAATGGTGCATTGAGTGGTATACCTGTGTAAGAAGGCCATTGGATAATTTGAACACCCTTGTGCAAGTATGTCCGCACAGCTGAAAAACAGTTTTACTGATCATAGAAGCTATAAAAACTGACCTTTCCTTTGAGCTATTTGAGAATCTTGGACATTTACATTTGTTGTTCGAATAAACTCTACAAAATGGCCAGAAAAAGAAACTTTCATGTGAAACTCGACAGACAATTCTTGTGCTGAGCGATGAGTTTATTCCATGTGAGAAATTGCCAAGAACTAAGATTCCTACACCAGTTGTACCTACTCCCTTCAGAGGAGAGCACAAACAGGCCTCTAACCAAGTAGAAAGAAGTGGGAGGCCCCGCTGCACAACAGAGCAACAAACAGTACACCTAGAGACTCTGTTTGAGAAATACACGCCTCCCAGGTCTCAACTGGCAGATTCAATTAAATAGTCCCTGTAAAACACCAGAGTCAACGTCTACAGATGATGAGGCGATTCGGATGCTGCCTTCAGGCAGAGGTAAAGAAAAAGCCAATCTGAGACAGTGGAGGGGGGGGGGGGGGGGGGGGGGGGGGGGGGGGGGGGGGGGGCACAAACACGGAACCAGAATAAAAAGGGGCTACAGCCCACAGACATTGACCCGAGAAGTATGGAAAACAGAGTGAAATGGACGACGAATCGAAGTTGAGTGTATGGATCACACAGAAAACATTAGAGAGACGCAGACCACTGCAAAGATGGCACAGTGAAGCTGCCTGAAGGCCATCCTGTCAACATGGGGGAGGTCGCATGTGATGGGGCTGGAGGTAAGCTTTGGTCTGGTGGAGGTGATTGTGAAGGCTGGGGTTGTGCTGGTAGGAGGAAAGGGTGGTCTAGGGTTTGTCAGCGTGGAAGGCACTGGTAGGTCAGGTGTTGGTGCTGGTGGAGGTAAATGATGGGTCTGGGGTTTGATGAGCTGGTGGAGGTAATGGTGGTACCTGGGTTTGGTGCTGTGTGGAGGTCATGTATGAAGTCTAGGGTTGGTGCTGTGAAGGTCTCCTGTATGTTCTGGGGTTGCCCCCTTTTATTTATTTATTATGGTGGCAGGAAACGTGGGAGATTTCGTACAAGGGTAAAAGGGATAATGTAATAAGAAGGCCATTCACTCCATTTCGTCAATGCCATGCCTACCCTGTGGGGGGCGCATTGATTGAATGCCAACTTCTCATCCTGCAACAGGAGAATGTCCAAAGCCACCTCCAAAAGATGCAGGAACTATTGTACTGAAGAAAATCAGTGCAGTGTATTCTATCTGTTAATGGAGAGGCCCAGAGCAGACACCAGATCTCAACCCCATTGAGCTGTTGTGGGACACATGATCTGATATGGTGCGCAAAGTGCTCATCAAGCCAATCCAACTTGTGGGAAGCAGGTTCATGGAGCATGGGCAATATCTCCAGACTACCTAAGCAAAATAACACTAGATGCCAAGTTCTGCAATGGGCAGGAATTGCTGCAAAAAGGAGCACCGAAAGCAACGTTTGAAGTAGAAACTTATTAATTCCAAATAAATTCATTATTTTCTATCCTGTCATGTCTGGACGAGATTTCTAATTCATTTTTCAACTCCATATGAGTAAATAAAAGTATCAGGGAAACACAAAAATGGACTGGGGGACCCCAAACCATTTTGAACGGTAGATGTGTGTGGGACCATTCTCTGCCAATTTGGCCTGAGCACTTCTGACTCCACAGAACGGCCCACAGAAGTGCTGCGATACCCCTCCATTCTCGATTGAGGGAGAAAGAAAGAGTGTGCCTCACATGAAGACTGTAAATATTCCTCTAAGCAGTTTGTCCTCAACTCCCAGTCCTCACGCCCCACCAACCAGGTTCATGTTTCAGGATCTCCCAATAGAATTCACGTGACTAATAATTAAGTCACTTGCACAGACAAACTGATCTCACCTGTGCAATGCTAAGGAAATCCAGAAAACAATGACCTGTTTGGTGGTCTCTGAGGACTGGAGTTTAGAACACTGCTCTAAGCCCTCCTTTAATTCGGTACATAGCAGAGTGAAAAAAAAAAAGTTTTGGTCGATATGTTACAAAATGTAGTCAGACGTTGTAACATTCACCAAACCACAAGCTCTTGAGGCCCAAGTCACATATTGCTGAATTAGTCCAGTGTCATGTAGCCGTCAGGGATTTCCTCCCGATTTTCTATGATGGTACCATGGCCAGGTCCCCGCAGCTTGTGCACCATCTAGCGATCTAAGAGTCGGCATGGTGCATAAATGGCATTTCATACATGCCTTCTCATCAGATCGTAGATGTTACACAGCATCAGGCCTGGCAAATACAATCATGGGAGACAGTCCCTGAAATCAGCGTTTTAAAGCCAAACCAAGAGCAGATCTCTAAAATATACCAAATATAAACCAAAAAACAAAATGATTACTCAAAAATCAATATAAAAATGTCAAAAATCGCACTTTATTAAACAAATAAATTTCACAAAATGACACAATGCTTTCAATACGCTAAAAAATCTGTTAAAATCATACTATCAAAAAAGCCGGGAGAGTAATGTCCCTTAAAACCACTGGGACAACAAACAAAAGTAAAACCACAATGCATCATAGTATGAAATTCACAATATTAATAAATGAAGTTGACAAAAAAATACACCAGATGCACTGCAGAAAATATCAAATTAGTAAAATTAATTACAAATAAAAAGCATATATTACCCAGGATAGAGACCATGCGACGCCACAACCTGCCCACTACGCCATACGTTTGCCTGCCTAGCCTTTCTCAAGTGTCTGTAAAGCCAGGCTTAACACCTTTTTCCTTGCAGCCATTTTTTCTGATTTTAATTTTTTTCTTCAACATACTAATTGAGAGTGCAACATGTGACTGTAAAAATTACCTACATATGTATAGAGAGAGAGATGGATAAATAACCCTCAAACCATATATAAATGTATACACACATTTTATGTGCGACTACACTCCACCGGACCAACACAACCCAACTAGTACCCCAACAAGGTAAATATCATGCGGACAGAAACGAGCAAGCCGACCTGCACCTGCCTGACACACTCACATGAAAAAATGTATATTTACCTGCATGTGTATTCAAAACTAGATCCTAACTCCGATACCTAAATGAAACTTGAAGAATACAATTATAATAGATTACCCCGTTTTTCTGAGATAGTAAGAGAATAAAGGGGTATGTCTCACTACAAGGAATGTCAGCATTTAATGTTTATAAAGATCTGCAAAAACAAGTCACTTAAGGGCCACTATAATACACATAAACCGTGTCCTACCTATTCCTAGATATCCCCTCTTGTATGGGCTGCATCAGCTCCTCAGGTCGCTGTAGCTACAGACCTGTTTGATGTATCCTGATAGGCTGCCTGCACTGGTTGCTATAGCTACAGACCTTGCTTCTACTGCAGCCTAGTAGAAGCCAGTAAACACGCCCCTGAATTCAAAATGAAACCAAGAAAACAGGACTGAGGTAACATGAATCAATGTAGTGAGACAACCCCTTTAAATCCTATTTCTTAGTGTGTCTAGTAGTTTCCAACCCACTTTTAAAAAGTTGGTTTTGCGAGTACATTCAATACCTATATGCTTGCTCTATGGTTTTATGAATGTTGCAGTTTGTATGTGTAATCATTTTGCTTTAACAATTTACCTCAAATCAATGTATTCTCTTTTTTTTTTTTTCAGAGTATGATCCCTACAGTCCTGAACTCCCAGTTGTTCCACCTGGCTTGGATGAGACCATCTCGAATGTCTTTCCTGAACCCAGCCAACATATCCTGGAATTGGAAAGGGTCAACAAAGCAATTGAAGAAGTCAAGAGCCAAGTGGAAAGAGAGCAGAGAAAGTATGAGGAACTACTTGAGACAAAAAATGCCCCCGTGAAGAAATGTTTGCCCTCTGAGAACCTTTCCTGTCTTGAATATGACCCAGGTGGTTCTGGAAGCAGTGCTTCATGTTACAACCCAACTCCCCTAGCTCAGTCTGTTAAGCCATGTAAATACACTTTAGATAATGTAGCACATGATCGAAGTAATAGACGCATCTTGGAGTATGTTCCCACAACAGTGTCTAAAGTTCCTAGGTCCAAACCTAATAAATATGTCATTGATAATTCCAAACCTTACACTGATCTGGAATATGACCCCATGTTGAACTACTCTGCTAGACTTTTAAGCAAAGTTAAATCTGAAAAGGTGACAAAACGAAGTAGAACAAATAGTCAGGATACAAGTCCTGCTCCCTCATGTAAGAAGTTATGCAAACCGACCTCTAAGGTAACGCCCGAGGCTAAATTTTCTGACTCTGAAGATGATTCCCAATCACTGGGTTCTCCTGATATAGATAAACCACTCCCTTCTGATGCAAAGAATAATTCATTAACGTCCTCAAAATCTTTGCTGCATGGAACGAAGAAGAAATGTTCCAGGACGGTAAAAGAAATTGCAGTGCAGTACGATATCGATGATATCGGCAACTCCTTAAAGAGCAATAGCAAAGAGCCCATTAAAAAAATCCGGAAACCTCCAGACCCCAAGAACGAGGAGGGGGAGTGTATAAAAGAGCGGCCGTCCGCCACGGACTCTGGTCAGATGACGAGTATTAATAAAGAGCAAAAAAAAACGTCCTTGAAAAGCCACACGAAGAAAAAAGTCGAACAAGTCGATTAAAAAAATCTGGACAACAAACCCGACGAGTCGAAGCGGAAAAAAAATGAAAGGTCTTTCGAACAGACTGAAAATAAAAAGAACGCTGAGTCGTCCGTTTCAAAAACTCCGGAAGTCAGACAAAAGAGAAAAGACAGTGAAGGTAAAAACTGCAAGGAGAAGTCCGGCAAAAGCGACCTCAAGGATAAAGACGGACACACGAAGAATGGGAAGCACAAAGACAAGAAGGTAAAACCCCCTTTTTGGGACAAACCCAAAAGGGAGAGTTGAAAAGAGAAAAACCAACGTGGAATTTAAATTTCAGTGGATTTTTTTGGGTTTGGAGGCCGAGGAGGGAAAAAGAAGAAAATGGAAAAAATAGACAACAAAGTAAGTCAACTTCTAACAAAGGTGAGACGGCGGCACAGAAAGGCAAGCTGGCCAGCAGAAGGACTTCTGTCTCCTCGACGGATTCTCCTGAGATGGAGAGCTTCTCTTTTGATAAAGATCTAGATTCGGACTCGGATCTTGACCCCATGGAAGAGTGTCTCCGAGTGTTTAATGAGTCGCACGACGTTAAAACAGAAGACAAAGGGAGACTGGGAAAACAGGAAAGAGGAAATGTATTAGTGGCTCGGAGTTTTTTCCATACGGGGCGGCAAAACTAAAATGAGATTTTCAATTTTTACTTCAGCATCTTTTAAAAAATTTTGGGTCTTGAAAATCCCATCCACCCCTGGGCGGGAATGTGCTGCTTTGCCCGACTGATGGGGCTTCACTTAGTTTTAATTATTTAAAGGGGTGTCTCACTACATTATTCATCTTACCTCAGTCTGTTTTTTGGTTTCACTTTTAATTCAGGGGCGTTTTTTTGGGGCTTTACGGGCTGCAGTAAAAACCAGGTCTGTGCTATAGCAAAGTGCTGGTAGCCTATCAGGAGGATCAGTTTGGTCTTAGCTATAGTGCCCAGGGGGGGCTGATGCAGCAATACAAGAGGGGAATTAGGAATAGGTGGGGCACATATTCCCAAAGCGACTTGTTTTTGAAAGATCTTTAAAACAAAAAAAAACAGCAATTTGTAGTGAGACGACCCCCTTTAAATTAATTCAGGAACAAAGTTCAAGAAGCACTGGCATCGCTTTATCTTCATAAAATCTTTCAATCTTAATTGTGCAAATCCAATATAAAAAATACTAAAATATCCAAATAGTATCGCACAGAAAAATGGATAACTTTAACTGATGCATTTCAGATCCGAAAAGATCCGTAATCATAGCATAGGTAATGTATTTTCACTCAGTCTTGCTCTTGGGTGACGCACTGGTTTTGCTGCAAAATTTGAAGTCCATGTAGAAAATTCCACAGCATAATCCACACCAAAGAGAGAAGGCGAAATCCGCAAGAAAGTTTTATCTCCAGGTTTTAGTGAAGATTTTGCTTTCTCCCATTGAAATTGGTATAGAAAAATCTGCGTCCAAATCTGCAGCAAATCCTTCCAAAGGGTGAATGCACACGGGGATCTGTTTGCTGCAGAAGTTTTCCACAAGAAATCTGCAGGTAAAACTGCATGTGAAAATCTGCAACAATTTGTGTTGATTTTGGTGCAGATCCCAGGCGCTTAACCCTAGGTGATCAGGATTCCCCGGGAACGTCTCTACAGTCAGCCCTGGGGACCTAGAGTATCCCCAGGGCTGTCTGTATGACAAGCCTGCAGTCAGGGCACACTTGTGTGCTGCCCTAACTGCAGCCTGTGTGAGTATGAAGCAGATTGTAATGTATTCGCATACATGAATATACTAATACATTAGTAAGCAAGTTAAAAAACAAACAAGGAGGAATAAATAGTTATCCTTTAGGCTATGTTCACACGGCTTAATTGCGGGACGTAATTTCGCCCCGCAATTACGCCGTGTGGACGGGGGCCGTGGGCGGGAGCGGCGGGAGTAAGCAGGGGGCCGGCACTTTCGCCGGCCCATAGAATGAAAACTGCTAGCGGCGCGTATACGCCTTAGAAAGTGACAGGTGAATTATCTCCCCCCGGCGGATTCCCCGGCGGGCGGGGAGAGGAGAGTAATCCATAGTTCTCTATGAGAACTGTGAATTACCGTAATGAATGGGCCGTTTTCGGCCGTAATTGGGCGCACTTCGGCGCGTAAATTACGGACCAAAATTTACGGCCATTTTAAGCCGTGTGAACATGGCTTAATATGATAAATAAGTAAAAACAGTGTAGAAAAATAAAATAATAAAAAAATGTTGCTTACATTACACAAAAAACCCTACACACATTCAAATGGGGCAACATAAACCACCTGACCAATTTCCTTTAAAAAAATTGGATTAAAAAAAAAGCACCGTTAAAAAAAAAAAATCCATATAATTGTTAGTGTCCTTTTAAGCATTGTTTTTTGCAAGATATCTATGCATATAGAATTGGAACATACTTTTTTTTCACTACTGTGTATAAAAATATTATGTTAATAAGCTTAAATGGGTTTTCTCACCATGCAGTTTTGGAGTCGCAGCCAGCTTTAGACTCGCACTTTCTGGTCAGGCTGTGGGTGGATCTAGATCACTAATTGATATATCAACTCTGCTATTCCTGTGACTGTGCAGAAGGTTTAAAATCTGTAGTGCATAAAGCTACAGAGCTCTAAAAGTTAAAACCAGTCATTAAGATAAACAAGCTTCTGTGCTAGAGATGAGGCTCAGCAGAAAGGACTCATCATGGTCGGACGGCAGCTTGTGAAGTAATCAGATAATAGAAAAAGCAGGGAGAGGTGGTTGTTACCCAAGAGATGCTTATGTGCACTAGCAGTAGATAAAATATTTTTTTCTTGAACAAAACAAGCTCAAAACAGCAATGTATTTGGTATTCTTCATTTACTTTTCCCTACATATTAAAACCTTGGGTGAGAAAACCCAAATTTATTCCCATTGATTAGCTTTAAAAAATGTAAATCAAGACAATTCCCAAATACATTGCTGTTCTGATTTGGCTTCATTTCAGAGGTAGAGCAGTTCTTGTCTCCTGCTTGTACACACAGCCTTTCCTAGGTTGCAAGCCACCCCTCTCTCCTTTATCAGCCCTGGCTGGGATGGTGATGTCACTTCCCGTTTTGTCTTATCAGTAGCACAGAAGCTTGTTTTTCTTTCTGATAAACGTTAACCCTTAAGAGCTCTGTAGCCTTGTGCCCTGCTTTTTAAACCTTCATCACTAATGTCCCTCTGGCAAGCTCAGCTAGGAATAGTAGAGCTGAAATGTCAGTCGCAGCTGTAGGACCGCCCACAGCCTGTACAGGAAGTGGGAACCTGGAGCTGTAGGACCGCCCACAGCCTGAACAGGAAGTGGGAGCCGGGAGCTGTAGGACCGCCCACAGGAAGTGGGAGCCGGGAGCTGTAGGACCGCCCCCAGCCCTTACAGGAAGTTGGAGCTGGCTGTGAAGAGCAGGATCTGTGTATGGTAAGAACACCCCTCTTGCTTAGTGTTATTTCTCAGACAGTGATGACATTTCTATAAAATCTACTATAAATGTTTGACACTTGCAACACCATTGCTTTCGATTCACTTCCATGGTGGTTATGGAGGAAAAAAAAAAAAAGCAAACGTGGTGAGGTGGGGTCTGCAGTTGTCCTGTTGATAGGCCATAAACATCTTACCACTTCAGCAGAGCACACCTATTGGAAAGAAGTATAGTGCTTAGTAAGAAAGAAAAAAATAATAGTGTTATTTTGAAATATGCAGGACAACGTCCCTATGATGGGCTCATGTACATGACCTTATTCATTTCGGCCATCACTGTACATTAGTGACCTTGATGACTATGCCGATGCAAGTAGGGTTAATACCTACCTAACTTTAATAGCAGAGGGATGCTGGGAGGACACGGTGCCCATCGTGATCATAAGCCATTGTCCAAGTACAGGTCTGTATATACATATATGTATACCTGTATAGAATGTATTGTGATTGGGGTCCAAGTAAAATTTTACCTGAATCTGAGCCTTGGATATCGGTCGCCTCGAACCAAATTTTGGTGTAAAGTGCCAAAAAGTTGGCTCAAGCTTAAGGTTTTAGGCCTTTTTAGAGCTAACGTACCTCTCCACAACACTTCCAGGTCCATTGGCGCCATCGCTCTGAGGTAACTTCCGACCTAATGTGCCCTGGGACTGGACGTGACATCGGAGCGACTGCGCTACTGAATCCGGAATAGCTGTGGAAAGGTAAGTTAACCTTAAAGGGGTTGTCTCACTACAAAGATTGTCATTCAAATTAAAGATCTTCAAAAAAACAAGCAAGTTTGCAATATATGTCAATAACAAATCTCCTACTGATTTCTAGATAACTTGCTTTTAGTGGCTTCAGGGGCTGCTGAGGTCTCTATAGTCACCGACCTGCTTGTTCTCCCTCATAGGCTGTATCTCTGGCCTCTTATCACAGCAGGTCCAGTGAGGGAGCACCCAAGTTTAACTATCTCCTGTCTGTTCCTCGCTCTGCCTGCTGCACAGAGCAGTGATTTAGAGCAGGCATAATAGCAGCCCCTGTCATCTCCCCTGCTGCCTTATCTGTGTCTCAGCCTAATTATTCACTGCTGTTAACTATTTCCTGCCCATGTCATTCAGCTCTGAGTTTGCCTAATTAGCATTCACTCTCCTGTTTACCTAAACAGCTTCACTGCTGAAGTGAATGATTCAGGCAGGAAATAGTCAACAGTCAGAGAATAGTAATTAAGCAGACACAGACAGATGTAGCACTGAGATAACTCCAGACAAGAAAGAAAAGACAACAGGCTGCCCAGCCCTGGCAGCTAGTCACATCAGAGATTATTTGAATCGCCCCCCCCCGCCCAATTCCCTGTGCTGGGAACCCCTGGACAGGGTAATCGCCTGCCCTGCGTGCTGTCATGTATGGGGAGAGAAATATGTGCTGTGTACACGGTGGATACTATTGAATGGTCAGCAGCAGGGGAAAGAACTGTGATCCGAGATGTTCTCCTTTCCAATGCTGTTTTAGCATTGGGAGCGAGCGCAGCAGCATGACGTCACCTAGATGAAGGGAGGTGGGAGAGGACTCGAGGAAGCCAGTACTCCCGCCCATGATTTCAAAACTCCAGCTCTTAAGACAGCACCAAGGAAGGATGAAATCCAGTCGTGAGACAACCCCTTTAACCCCAAGCTAGGGGTAGGTACAGAGTAAAAAAAAAAAAAAAAAAAAAAAAAAGTTCTGCTTAGGGACCCAAACCAAAATTTTTTTACGAGCTTGGTTGAGCCACTGTTGTTGAATCTATTGGGGAAAGATTGGTGCGACAGGATATCTATGTTTTACTGTCTTAATTTATATTATTGTTGTTGTCATTGTTCCAAGAACAATCCCTTTACCAATGAAATCACTACACTGCTTATTATTTCCACCAATAACTTTTTGTTTGAAATGTGTTATCAAATGAACCACTGAAAAGTTTTGGGGTGTCTTTCGTATTTATCAGCTAAGTGAGAATGAAGAGAAACCACAGCAAGGTTCGGCTACATTAATTCCCGGCCAGAAGAAGAGGATTTCTCATGTTACTAGTCCAAATGTGAGTATTGTATGTATTCAAGATGTATCTAAATTGTGCCCAGACCCTCCCAACTACTGAGCTTTCTTAAACAGATGGTGTAGAACTGCAGGCAGCTCACAGAAATGTCATAAAAGTACAGGACAAAAGTGCCTGTGAAATGTTAAATAGTTAATGGGTGTTCCCACGATCGCACTTTCGCATTATAGCTTGGTACGATCCGACCTTGTGAAAGAATGAGTTGGGAGTTCCGAATATAGTTGAGAATACTCGCTCAGCTGCATTCGGAACTCCCATTGAAATGAATGGGGAGGATGGTTACAAGTGCCGCCGCCTCCTCATGCTCTCACATGGTTGGCTTGTAGCAAGCTATGAGCTGACCTGTGAAACAGAAGCGTGGTCCTGAAAACGCCCCTTTAATTATTATTGGACATCCCCTTTCAATTTTTTGGCACCTGTTTTTGTTGTTACTACTTCAGGTGGACTCGCCCAGTAAAGCCACCATCCGTCCTTATAGTCGACCAACCCCTCAGGAGATTTGTTTTCAGAGAATTCAGAAGGCCCAGGAGCAAGCAGCCCAACTGCTCGCCGAACAAAAGACAAGTCTCCTGTCCAGTATCGCCCAAAAATCCAACTCAAACAGAAGGATCGCAAGAACGCCAAGTAAGTATTTACATGTGCTGAAATCAAGGTATATATGTAATATTAGATTAACCCAAGGCTGTAGAAAAATATAGCATAAGGCCGTGTTCACACGGCTTATTCAAGCCGTAATTGCGGGACGGATAGACAATGCATAAGGGGCATAGGGGCATAGACAATGCATTATTTACGGCGCGTACACGCCGTAAATAATGTGCATATCGCTTTCTCCCCCCCCCACGGCGGATTCGCTGAGCGGGGAGGAGCGACGGAATCCACAGTTCTCTATGAGAGCAGTGGATTACCGTAGTTACTGGGACGGATTGGAGCCGTACTGCAGCGCAAATCCGGCGCACAGTACGGCTCCAATCCGCGCCCAAATAAGCCGTGTGAACATGGCCTAAATGTAATTCCTTCCATTGCCAGGGATTTCTGGACTTTTTACAACTCGAGTAGCCAGGGCCGTCGTTACATTTATGACCTGTATAAATATAACCTAAATGGTAAAGTATGTGTTAGAAAAAGACATTTTGCTCACATAGCCACTTTTTTTTTTTTTTTTAAATGTAGGCATCTGGCAGGTTATATAAAATGCAACTGTATTTTAAAGGGAATGTGTCACCAAAAATGACTCCTTGTTTAAGTGCTGTTTTTGTTAAACACATTTTTTAGGTTTTTTTTTTTTAATTGTTCATATCACTTTTAATATTTTTAATAATTCTTAAAGCTATATTCACACGGGGTAATTTCGGTGCGCATTTTGCGTCATATTTGTGCTCTAATACGAGAGATGCGTGCCAAAATTACGGTAATCCACAGTTCTCATAGAGAACTATGGATTGCGCCTCTTCTCCCCGTATTGTACGCACGGGGAGATAAGTGACGTCAATTACTTGCAGCGAATATGCGCCGCTAGTAATGACAGTCCATAGGGGCGGCGGGCTGCCGGTCACCCCCGCGTCGTGGGAGTATGCGCAGATCAGCGTGACTCCCAAACACCCGGCGTAATTGCGGGGCTTACTGTACGTGTGAACATAGCCCAAGTCCTGCAGTTTTCACTTTGGCCACTAGGCCTTGCTTGTACTGCTTTAACAGTAGTCAGAGGGATGCTTTACAGAAGCTTCATGCACATAGGAGAGTTTAAGACTGACTCAGTCCCATTCACTTCTATAGGAGAGTTTCCTAGTCATGTTCTGTGACCTGGGAAGAAATCACTGTGCAGGGAGGAGGAGAGGGGGAGCTGTGACTATCTCCTTGTGACTGGTGGATCTTGTGTTATCTAAACACATTGGTGTCACCTTTCATTCTAACCCTGTTTATACTGATGAGCAAACTACTGAAAATCTCTCTACAGAACAGGAAGTGTCAGACTGTTATTAGGCCTAGTGGCCAACGTGAAAACTGCAGGACTTACGAATTATTAAAATATATTGAAAGTGATATGAAAAATAAAAAAAAAATATAATAAAAAATTATTTAAAAATGTGTTTAATATAAAAACGTGAGTTAAACAATAAGTCAATTTTGATGACGCAGACCCTTTAAACATATGTGATAGTGTCTCCAACACCAAAAAAAAAACACTTTAAAAAGCACTGACTGGTCAATGGCCCAACAGGAAAAGATTTATTTTTTGTGTTTGGTTGTGGGACGTAGCCTCCCCAATGAATAATCAGTTGATCAAATTACCTACACCTGAACAGAGACCTGAACATAATCAAATATAGTGAATGTAATCAAAAGATTATGGCTATGTTCACACGGCTTATTTGCGGGGCGTAATTAGGCCCCACAGTTACGCCGTGTGGGGGGCGGAGCGGGGCCGGCACCTAGCGGCCCATAGACATATACTAGCGACGCGTATACGCCGCTAGAAAATGACGTCACTTATCTCCCCGCTCGCCGTATTGTGTGAGCAGGGAGAGGAGACGTAATCCATACTTCTCTAATGATGAACTGTGGATTACCGTAGTGACTGGGACGTATTCCAGCCGTAATTTGCGCAGTACGCCGCGTAATTATGGACTGAAATACGTCCCATTTTAAGCCGTGTGAACATGGCCTAATACATGAAAGGACATGTTATATATTGCTCAGCAACATACTTTTATCTTATAAACAAACATGTAGTGAACTATAGACCATCAGGAACATGTACATAACCCATAAACCCAGAGTACCCGAAATCATTGATCAAACAGTAAGTACCATTGACGTCCAGATATAATTATGTATTGATGCTAGCAGATTAGATTAGGAGCTCCCACATGAATGCTGCAATTGTATGTGTTTATTTTATACCCTGCAACTTATGTGTCTGTATCCTGCACTGTGACCACAGTCCGATATACAGCAGCAGTGATCTTGTGATCTGTATGTGCTTGACGCATGTTTGCTGAGACCTGCTTGGCGCTTGTTTATTTAGCATTATATCTGCAAGGAGGCACGCCATGGATGTGATAGATACACCTACCACGCACCATGTTTGTGGTGAATGTGCGATCTAAAAATCGGGTTTGGTTTTGCAAGACCAACATATTTGCATTTGAGGAGGTCTTCAGATCAAGAACTGACATGTCAATTCTTTGAACGGATCCGAAAGACGCATCCGAGAGACGCAAAATGTAAATCATTATGTCTGAACCTAATGCATGTTTTACATTGAAAGCAACGTAAATCACACTGCTCATTGCTAGATGGGTGTTTTGGGCCGGTTTAGCGTCTGAAACACGGATCCAAAAACGTATTGAACACGCCGTGTGAACATCCTCTTACAATGTTATGTCCTCTTGTGTGTATTTTTTATTTATTTTTATTACATTCACAATATTTGATTGTTAGAGAGACAAGTGAATGTAATTTGATCAATCGCTTCAGGAGGCTACGTCCCACAACCAATGAATGAACACACACAAATATTTTCTAGTTCCGAGTCATTGACCGGCCAGTGCTTTAAGTTTGTTTTTAATGTAACCCCATCAGCCTACATTTAAGGCTATATTCAAACGGTGTAATTGCGGGACGTATTTCGCCCTGCAATTACGCCGAGTGTACGGTGGCGGAGGGGCCGGTAGCCCGCCGGCCCCATAGACATTCATTATCAACGGCACGTATACGCCATGAATAATTGACATGTCACTTCTCTCCCCGCTCGCCGTATCGTGCGAGCGGGGAGAGGAGACGTAATCTATAGTTCTCTATGAGAACTGTGGATTACCGTAATGACTGGGACGGATTTCAGCCCATAATTCGCGCAGTACGGCGCGAATTACGGGCTGAGATGCGTCCCAGATAAGCCGTGTGAACATAGCCTAAGGGTGATTACTCAAAACACGTCAGGTGATGGTGGCCTGGTGTTTCTTTAAATTGTGGATTATTGAAATTTGGATGTTTTAAAACTTCTTTTTGGTGCCGGAGATACTATTGTTTTTCTCTGTGGTCCGATAGGATCTTCAAGCAACATATGAAATTTTTTCTAATTTGAGAAGATCATATTCTTTGGTGAGCAATTTTTTTTTTTTTCTTTTTTTGCTACTCGTAAAAATGCCACCCATTACTTAAAATAATTGGCCATCTTATTGAAATTTACATCAAAGCTTATTTTGTAATTTTTTATATTCTGTTATTGGTCTTTTGATTTTACCTTGGGCATGAGATGAGAGAGATTTTATCTGCTCTAAGTGCACACAGGTTTCTCTGGTTAAATCCATATCTTTCTTCCTGATTAGACAGAGAGCAGGGAGTGATGTCATGGACTAAGCTTACTCACAGAGAAAACTTAAAAGGGTTGTCTCGCTACCAAGATTAGCTTTTAACATGTAGAGAACACTAAATGAAGACCTTTTCCAAATATATTGCTTTGTTCATTTTTTTTTGTTGTTGAGGAGCTACAAATGATTTTTATCTTTTTTGAGGGCTTTAGGTTTTTTCTAGTTGACCGACCAGTTGTTTACTCTCTTTCTGCTGTTTGTTCTATCTGATAGCAGGGAGTAAAGTCATCACACAGGTCTGAACTGAACTGCCAGCAGCCTGAGAGCTTGTGTGTTATCTGATCTTTCAGACAAAAGACACTAATTACTACTGTTTACTTTAGCTCTTAAGATTCTCTGCACCTCAGAGAAGGAGATTGTTTATTTAATTAGCATAAGTTTGAATACATGGAGCTCATATTTACAGACAGCTTAACCAGGAAGTGACAGGATGCATGAATGAAATAATGCTGCTTTGCTCTATGAAATCGTGAGATGAGACAACCCCTTTAATCTCTCACAAAATAAGTTTTTGCTTACAGATTAGCAAATGGTTTCACTCTTCAGAGCACTTGTAGCTTTGTTTACTGAATGTTAAATCGCCTGCACTTACATCTTTGTAATGTCTCAGCTAAATCTCAGCTAATCACTGCTATAGAATCACCCACAGCCTGACCAGGCAGTGTGAGTCTGAAGCTGATTGTGACTCTGTGAAACAGCATAGTGAGAAAACCCCTTTAAGAGCAGAGGGGGGTATCTGATAACTAGGGAAGCTTGTGAGCAAAAGCAGGCTGCAGTGGTCACGTGCTAAACACCCTTTAAAACAGGTCACTGTTTGTTTATACTTATGCTATCTATAATACATGAAAAAAACTTTGAGATTCTTAGTTCACATGTTTTGATCAAAAAATGCTTATGCCACCCCTGGCTTATAACGGGATCTCAAGGCACCCAGGTTCACATTGTGTGTTTTTTTGTTTTTTTTTTGTGCAGAACTATACGTTGTATTTGGCATATATTGCTATTAATTTATACAGGGGGAATGGATGCCTCCATTTAGGTTTCTTGCACCCCGCCCACCTCCACAGCTTGTTATATCAGTGCAGTATGCGTGCAAGGTTGGTGCTTTTTTTTTTTTTTTTTCTCTCTGGATTATGGAGGTCAGATTGACCCAATGAGAAGTCTGAATTTGACTCTAGTGAGAGGTAGAGAGAGAGTAGGACCACCCGCCTTGAGATCCCGTTATAAACCGGGGGTGGCATAAGCATTTTTTGATCAAAACATGTGAACTAAGAATCTCAAAGTTTTTTCATGTATTATAGATAGCATAAATGCTTCTTTAGAGGTTTCCATGTATTGTATAGCACTGTTTATACTTGACACAACCCCAGATTAGTGATCAGAATACACATATATTATCTTTACTATTTATATCCTCAAACAAGGAAGGGTAAGAAACGCCACAAATGCATGTGTCAAAAATAACATGTGAAGAAGGGTAACCAGTGTGTAGAAATGAGCTGACGCGCGTTTCGCCAAGAAACGACTTTGGACAAATCTGTCTTCTGCTGAAACACTGGTTGGTTGCTTGCTAGGGGGTGATCGTTTTGGGATTTGTGTACACTGAACGGGAATGTTTTCGTTACTCCCTTTATAATAATGAATGTTGATGCCTAGATGGTAATATTTAACAGTGGAATATTATTTTACACAGGTGAAAAAAATGCACAATTGGGGGCTACTGTTGAAACTAGCAATGGCTCATCTTCTGCCATAAAGGTGCGAACAATGTCTGGCATGGCTCCAAAGACCAAATCTACAACCGTAGAACGGCGACAGGCACATGTCCCTTCCCTGCAGGTAGGGTTGATTTGAAATAAAACAGTAAAGTGGCGTTGCATCTAAATCTTTGTATGTATGCCAATCGGTCATTGGACCACCTGCTTAACTTTGTGTAACTACCCCATGAGTCACCAAAGTAGCTTAGATCTGTCAAGGCATAGACTCCACAAGTGTCCTGTGGTATCTGGCATCAACATTAGCTGCAGATTCTTTTAGTCCTGTAAGTTGTGAGGTGCGGTCTAGTCTGACTCTTTTTTTTTTTTTTAACCACTTCACCCATATACTTGATTTGATTATGACTAGGGGAATTTGGAGGCTTAGTCAATGCCTTGAACTCTTTGACATGTTCTTCAAAAATGTCCTGAACAATTTTTGCAGTGGGGCAGGGTGCATTATTTGCTGAAAGAGGCTCGGCTATATTCTGAACTCTTAGAGTATGTTCACATGGCGTCTTGCCTCCGTATGAACATACGCTTTTCTGTTGCGTCTCTGGGTCCATCAGAACAGACCCAGAGACGCATCTAACAATTAGCAGTGACTTTTATCACTCCCGGCAATGACAGACACACAGCGGCGTTCACATGAAAGATCACCGCTGCGTGTTTGCATCGCGCTTGTCAGGTCCTTGCAGATGCGATCCGGCAATGCAATGCTTTAGCTCAGATGCTCAGAATCGTAATGTAGACTATTGTGGTGGTGGACAGAGGTTTGGCAATGTGACTGGCCTTCGGATATGCAGACCCAAATACCGGAAGCTTTAAAGAGGGTTTTCTCAGCAGGAACTGTTTAATTTAAGACTTTTTCTAAATATATTGCTTTATTGATTTTACTTTAGTCATGAGATAAGAAAGTTTTTATGTGCACTGAAGTGCAAACAGGTTGCTGTGTTCACCTACATACCAGATGGACGTCTGTTCTGTGATTAGCTGAGAGCAAGGAGTGACTACTGATGGGACTGAGCTCAGGAGAAAAAGTAATTAACTCTAACAAGATTAGCATCAGTATAAGATAAGGACACTGTATTCAAAGCTCACAGCATCTGTAGCTTTTGTTTACTGAAGATTAGCTCTACTGTACTTGTCAAGGTTGAAGCTGTGCTAATCGCCTTTATAGAACCACCCGCAGCCTGAGGAGACAGAGTGAGTGGAAGCTGCTTGTGAGTCAGGCAAACAGTGCGGTGAAAAAAAAACCTTGAATGACCTATATGCTCTGACACCCTTCTATAATAGGCAACCTTCACTTTTGCATTACAATTTGTGCTACAGTTGCTTTTCTGTGTAATCTGCCTAGATGGGCTTCAGGGAGTCGTGGGAGCCTATGCCCCTGTCGCCAGCATGGTTGTCCTTCCCTTGACCACTTCATACACTTAATAGGAAGTATTAAAGTGCTCTTCCAAGGCCTTTAAAAATCTTGCTGTGTTTTAAACAGAGAATTGGCCCATACTTACCTCTCCCATCTGTAATGCTAGTGAAATTTGTGACTATTTGATGTCATAATTTCCATTTCTTGTATATTAAACTAATTATAGTTTCCATTGTTGTATCACAAGTTATAATCACACAGGCTTGCATACCTCTGTATATCTCTCAAGCCTACAGGCTTCACTTAATTTAGGTCAGGTAAGTGCTGTCAGGGTATTACTTTTAATTAGCGCTATTCATGCTGGGGGCCTTTTATTTTACTTTAATATGTCGGGGGGTAAATTACTACTTTTAAGGGCGGGGGGGGGCTATAATTTTTAATGTGCGGGGAGGGGGCTAAACTATTTTAAAATTTGCAAAGGGGATAAATATCACGTATCAGGGGGGGGTATTTCTTTAATTTGGGGGGGGGGGTTTTTACTTAAATGTGGGGGGGGTATTTTTTTAAGTCGGGGGGGCCCTTTTTGGGGGGGGGGGTTCAAAATCCCTTTTAAAGGGGGGGGGGCTAAAATTTTTTAAAAAATTCAGGGGGGGGTTTTTAATACTTTATACAGGGGGGAAAAAATTTCTATTCCTTGGAAGGGGGGGATGCTTTAACCTTTGTGGGGGATTTTTTTCTATTTAAATCGTCGGGGGAACTAAAAGTAACCCACTAGGCTTAGGCCTTTTTAAACCCAAATTTGGGGGGCCCCCCAAAGCCCCCCCCTTTCGTCCTTTCCCCACCTCCTAAACCAAAACCCCCCCCCAACGGGGCCCAAACCCCCCCTCGTCCAAAATTACCTATCACCGGGGGGCCTTAACCCCCAAAAAAAACCCCCCCTTCCCCCAAACTCCTTATCCGGGGGGGCCTTCCCAAAAACCTCCCAAAACCCTTTCACTCACCAAAACACCTTCCCCCTGCCCCTCCCCCTGGGGCCTTTCTCCCTTTCCCCCTCTCCCTCCAATTTCCCGGGGCCTATAACCCAAAAACCGGGGGGGCCCCCCCCTTCCCCCCCCCCCCAAACCCCCCCAAACCCGGGGGCCAAAAAAACCCCCCCAACCCCTTCCCCCCCCCCCCAAAAACCCCCCCCCCACCCAAACCCCACTCCGGGCCCCCCCCCCCCCACCCGCCCCCACTTCCACCAAAACCCCCGCGGCCGGGGCCCCAAAGTCCGCCGGGGGGGGAAACCGGCGGAATAAACCCGGCCCCGGGGACCCTTGGCCCCGTTGACCCCCAAACCCGACTACCTCGTTTGGCAAACCCCCACCCGACTTCCCGGAAAAAACGGCAAAGGGGGAAAGGGGAAAAAAGTTTTTAAGAAAATCAAAAAAAATGAAAAATTAATTACTGCCAAAAAAATATGCAATAATATACAAAATGTTGTCCATGTAAAGTTGCAGCAGTTCGTTATGACTTGGAAGGGGTTTTCCTAATCCAATGACTGATCCTCAGGGGATGATTTAAAACAGAAGAAAAGAAAAAAAAATCTTTCCCTGTAAACACTGTCAGGAAAAAGCCTGCCCCGCCGGCCCACTCGAGGGTTGACGGCCTGACTTGGGTGTATCGTGCGTTGCAAAATGCCCCCTAGGGGGCACAAGGGCACCAATACGGTTTTTCCACGTTTAAAAGGGTGTCCGCTAAATGATTGGGTTTTAAAAAAAATCTTTAAAAAAAACAAGCACTTTGCAATATATGTTATTACAAATGTCCTACGGGTTTTGACTAGCCCGTCATAGGGGGTGCATCACCCTCAAATCTCTAAGCACCCACCTGTTGACCTTATCTTACTGGGTGTCAGTCTAATGACTCATCACCTTTGAAAAACAGGCGAGCAGAGAGCCCCCCCCTCACAAAAGCTTCTTTATGGAGGGAGGGGGAGGGAGGAAACCTGGGTTCTATGCCCACGGCCGGGGTTAACCCTGTGTGTCCCGCTTCCTCCCCTTCCTACACAGATTAAAAGCAGAGATTGAGGCTACAATAGATGTGGGCAGAGGCCCTGTTTGTTTCTAAAAAACATGATGTCTTGGGGCTGTAACTATAATAATACTAACGTTGTAACATTCATGCTTTCTGTACAGGGGGCACATCCGATAAAACTTTTGCGCTTTCCCGCCTCTGTTCGAAGGGTTTTTTTTGTTTTTTGCTGGGGAAATTGGGGATATGTAACAACAGGGTATAGGAAAAACTTCAGCCCCTCTGTTCTGCTTTACAAACAAAGACCTCTCTAGCAGGCCACACGGGTTAACTCGGCACAATCCCCCTGTTACTGGGGATACTGTTTTGGGGTGAGGGGGGGGGAAAGGGGGGGGAAAGGCAGAAAGCTAGCACGCCCCTCAATTCAACCCCCTTTCACAACAAGGGGCTAAAAGCTTTAATGAACAACCCTTTTAACCCTGTCCACACGGCACAGGAAACCAGGGAGGACGAGAAACACACTCTTCTCCAACCCCGAAGGGCTCCCCCATTTTCATTTATTATAAGCCCCGGTCCGTTCCCGACTATAACGGGCCGAAACCCCTTGGGGTATTTATTTTAAAAAGACCGAGTACTGGCTGTGGGGCCGAGACAAGACAGAAACCAATTAAAGTTTATAGATTAATTACCTTTGGGGGCACACTAACAAATACATACAAAATGATGAAAAATCAAAAGAGTCAGAGGGTGCAAAAATAATTATGGGTTTACAGAAAAAGGGGCGTAAAATGTGTCCAGTTCCCTTTTTGGTGCTTCCAACATGGGGGGCTTATGTGCCTGCTTCTGCGGTGGATGTTTTAGGTCCCCCCCCTCCAGGATCAAGGGTTGAGCACCCCCGGGGCCCCTCTTAAAACTGGGGACCCCCACCAGCCCCCACACCCCCACACACCCCTGGGGTGGCTAAAACTCCTCCCATTCTGGGGCATGCATTTCCTGAAAACACAAAAATGGACCATAAAGGGCACATTGGCACAGAACAAGCCGGGGCCGCCAACAGAACCGCTGGGGCCTAACCCCAAACCAGGAAACCCGACCCCCTATTTCTAGGGCTCCTAGGGCCATTCTGGATTTCCCGTCCCCCTTCCCCTGCAAGCATGGGATGGTGGGATGTGTTGGGGATTTTCCCTATTTTAAGATATAACCGCCATGGGCCCTTTTTGAACACGCCTATAAATCAAATAAATACGGGGACTCGCTGGGTTGGATTTTAAATTTAATCTTTGTTTTTTTGGGGTTGGGGAGGGCACAAGCGTTTATGCTAATTAATGGGAAAAGAGATTTTTTGAGGGGTCCACGTCCCGCTGTCGAACTTTCCAAGAAAGCATCTACAATGGGTTTTGGTTTTGTCTGTTTAACTGAAAATTTGAGCTTTCCTGGGGGGGGGCCATCTGTAGATCGCAATTTACAAATTGAGGGGTTTTCCTCACACACTCATTTCAGCCCCAGGGCCCCCAGGGAAACTCGAACAACACGTCACCCTTCAGCATTGGATTCCCCAGCCATCCCCAGCGGGCTTTGGTCTTTGGGGCGTATTTTCCCCCAAGAGCCCCGGCAAACCTGTCAATGGCTGCAGGGCATGTGAAGGCTGAAGGGAGCCCTTACCGGGAGGGTTTGCAGCGCTGGAAAAGGGGGTTTTTTCAATTTTTTTGGTTTTTTTCCTGCCATTTTTGTTTACCCCTTTTAAGGGGAATTTATGAAAAATTTAATTAGTTTCGGACCCCCCCCTTTTAAAAAATTACCCCCTTTGTGAAAATTTTCTGCTTTTAAAAACTTTTTTTTTTTTTTTTTTTTTCTTTTCCGGGTCTACTACTTTTAAAGGGGCCATCTTACCTACTAAGGGGGGTAAAAAGTCCCAAACCCCACTGTTTTCGACAGCGTTACCTGAACCTGTTCATTGACAAACCCCAATTTTCTGCCAGTCACAGCAAACCTTTTTGAAAAGGGTAAAATACAAAAAAAGATTTAAAAGGGCTTTGTTCAAAAACCGGTTTAAAAGGGGCCCGAATTTTCGCCCCAAATTTAATGGAAAATTCACAGTTCCCATAGAAACTATGGTTTATTTCTCTTCTCCCCCCCACGAAGGCGCCGGGGGGGGAGATAATTGACTTCACTTTCTACGGCTATCCCGCCCGCTACAGGTTGCCCTAGGGGCCGGGAAGGGCCCGGGCCCCGCCCTCACCCCCCCCGTTTCCCACCCCGCCCCTTCCACAGGGCGAAATTGGGGTGCGACAGTCAGTCAGGGCCAAAAGTTTTGAGAATGATACAAATGTTAATTTTTACAAATCAAATTTCATCATTTTATAAGGGAAATTTTGGCTATACTCCAAATGAAATAAAGGGTGATCAGCTTAACAGAAAATTAAATTGCAAAGTCAAATTCCAAAAAATGAACTTTCCCCCCCCAAAACACTTTCCACTTAAATTGCGGGCCTGCCTTAAAAACCACTAACAAATTTCATGATTGCCCCCATTAACACGGGTTGGGGTGTTAAATGGGGACGGGGCTGGAATAAATCTGCCCATGTTTAAAGTAAAATCACACCACGGACTTTTTTAAAAGGGGGGCGGGTCCCGGGCATCATTTTTTCTCTTCTTTTTAAACCCAAATTTTACCCCTAAAAAAAACACTGCAGCCCATCATTGCGCTGCAAAAACGGGCCAACAGGAAAAAGTATCGCACAAAAAAATTGAAAACCCCAGTCAACAATCTATCGCACCATAAAGGAATTCAAGAAAAGGGGTTCCATTTTTCCCAAAAAAAGCTCCAGGGCACCCAAAAAACCACAAGCGCCGGGCCCGCTCTTAAAATTTTTCCAGTTTGGGGAATCGGGCCCCACAGGGGCAGTGTTTTGGGCTCGGAAGGGCACCCGGCCGGTGGAGTCCCTCTGCCCCGCCCTGGAGCAAACCATGGGCAATGCCTGGGTCAAGGGGGCAGCAAAGAAGCCATTTTCCCCAAAAAAAACATCAGGACAGACTGATTTCTCCAAATTTAACAGGTGGGGCCCGCTGAACTGGGGTAAAGTCATTTTCTCTGAACCCCCTTTCCGAAATTTTTGGAACATCGGAAAACCTTGTTCGGAGAAGAAAAAGGAACGTTTACCACCAACCCGTCCTCCCTGCCAACTGTAAAAACCCTCCAAAACCCCTTTCAAGTGTGGGGTTTCTTTTCCCCCAAGGGAACTGCCTCTAACCCGGGCTTGCCTAAAAACACATCCATGAATAAAAAAAATGGTACCCGAAAGTCCTCCAAGAGCAACTTCTCCCCCCCCCCTTTCCCAAAAGCAGTTTTGGGGATCAAAAATGCCTTTTTCCACATGGAAAAAACCCCTTCCATAAAGCAAAGGGTAACAAATGGGGTCAGGAACAAAAAATAAAAATTTTGGGTCCAGGGGGTGGGAAAATCCCCAATTTTTAATCCCCCTTTAAAACTTGTGGTCAATTTAACAAGGGGACGGTGACAAACAAAAAACCCAAAAAAATTTTGGGCAAAATGCAAGCCTTGGGTTTTGCAAGAATTTGGGGCAAACATTCCCGGGGTTTTTTCCAAAAGTTATTGAGAGCAAACCCCGGGGGAAAAAACAAAAGTCCTGGGAAAAAGGGTCAACACTGCAAATATTGATTTTCTGCATTTAAAACCATTCTAACTGTCAATAAAGATTTTGTTAATCATAATAATGATTGCACTTGTATTTCTGTATGTGATAAAAACATCTGACAAACACACAAAAACCAGAGGGCAACAGATCATGTGAAAATATCATATTTGTGTCATTCTCAAAACTTTTGGCCATGACTGTACAGCCGCAATTACGCCGGGTGATTTGGGAGTTGCGCTAATACGCGCATACTCCCGCGGCACGGGGAGGCCAGCAGCCCGCCGGTCCTATTGACATGCATTACTCGCGGCGTGTATTTGCCGCAAGTAATTGACATGTCACTTCTCTCCCCTTGTATGTGCGGGGAGAGGAGGCGTAATCCATAGTTCTCTATGAGAACTATGGATTACCGTAATTTTGGCGTGCAAATACGCGCCTAAATTTGCCCATGTGAACATACCCCAAGAGAATATCCCTCCGCTTTAAAGAGGACCTGTGACCTCTCCTGACAGGTTTGTTTAATTAAACCCTTGTGTTCCCTGTGAAATCGTAATTCTGGAGAATCTTCTCGTATAACTCTGTTGTGTTGTTCCTCTTGGCAATGTATTACTGGGTCTATCGGATAGGTGATACCAATTTGGGGTGTGTGAAGTTGTCCAATCGGTGCCGACAGTCAGTGTATGACACGCCCCTTTGAAAACTGGAATGAGAACACTAAGGGCAAGTTACACTAGTAACCTATAGGCAAAAAAGTGCGTTTTAGACCTAAACAGTTTTCATACATGTGGCCCTAAGGGTATGTTCACAGCATATTGTGTCACAAGTATGCCGGGTGTTTTAGAAGTACGTGCTGGCCAGTGCGTACTTCTAAAGCGCACGGGGCGTGGCCCCATTCACTTCTATTATCCCATGTCACTTCATTCACCCGGCGTTCAATATGCGTCAGGGAAGACGGATGTAATTCATAGCTCTCAATGAGGGCTATAAATTTACAGTAATTGTGGGGTGCAATTCGGGTATATTGCAGCACAGTTACATGTCAAAATACGCCCCGCCATGTGAATGTACCCGATTACATTTATAGGAGGAATTGCAAAGGAACAGCGCAACACAGAGGATAAGAGGAGAAGCTCCAGATTTATTATTTTACAGAAAACCCAAGGATTTACTAAAACAGTTCAGGGTCCTCTCTAAGATTATGTTCACACGACGGTTTTTGAAGTTTGAATTTTACCTTTCGAAATAGGTTTAAAAAAAAAAAAAAAACCTGCCTGATTTAGAGCTGTCATTTGGAAAATCCTATCCACATTGTTTCCTATGGGGATTTAGCGAACAAAAAACGTATTTTTACGGCTGTAATTGTGTCCAAAATATGTCTCGCAATCAAGCATGTGAACGATAAGGCGTATTTACATTATATTCAATGAAGCAAGATTTGAAGCTTGTTTGAGGCTGAATTTGGGCTGTAAAACACGCTAAAAAAGGCCCAAAAACACTGTGTGAACTTACCCTAAGAGTATCACAAAGTTCTCTGTTTTTATAGGCTCTAGAAGAGGAAAAAATGGTTTACAACCGAAGCAACAGTCGTAACATTTATCTTAATGTGGCAGTGAACACGTTGAAGAAACTTAGAAGCCAAGGATCAGAGAAAAAAGCTGCCGCTCCAAGTGCGTAAACAGAATATATTCAATAGTATCCATATTAAAGGGTTTAATAGGTTTTAGATTTTTTTTTTTTTTTTTTTAAATATATTCCTTCGCTGATGAGAGATTAGTTCTTTCCATC
>JAODAL010005547.1:85000-100000 GCA_025379985.1 Phyllomedusa bahiana | reverse complement strand
TTGATCTTGATTCTAAAAATCTGTTTGGTAATAAGGACATTAACCATTGTCTCCTATTTCTTGTTCTCAGTGCCTGGAGGTTGGGAGACCCATTATAACTGCTGCTCTGGTGCTGTTGGATCGACTGGATGTCAAGTAGCTAAGGTTAGGCTGATTTTCCGTTATTTTATTTAAAAGGGTTTTCCATTTTTAGTAAAAGCTCGTCAGTTGGTTGGAGAGGCACCGCTGGTCCTGGTGCGCCCTCTGATGTCATAAACAGTGGTGAGGCTGCGACCAATCTAGGCCTTAGTGGTTGTCTGCCATTTATCCATGAAAGGACCGCTGAGGCCTGTAAATAGCTGCAAGTTGCATGAAGAATGTACCTGACATCATTGGACGGGATCCACAGCATTGGGACAGAGGTTTAAAAGTTGAGTTGTGGGTGTTTTTTTTTGTTTTTTTTTTTTTTTTTCTTTTTGTTTTGTTTTCCTTCTTAAAATGGTGAACCTCTTTTAAACCGAATTGTGACCAGTTGTCAGCATGCAGACAGTCAAGCACCTGACAAAGGTGTTCTTTTAGTAAACCCCTGCAGGTGTTTAGGTCTTATGCCTATGCACAGGCACATTTGGTTGTCCTCTCACTTCTATGGGAGCTCTGAGCATAGCTGTGTGTGCTCGACTAAATTCATAACGCCCATAGAAGTGAATTGAGAGGACACGCTTAAGCATGCAGGGCGGCTCGTAGTTAGCTGCGGGGGGCCTGTGCAGTACATTACTTCATAGTAAAACCCCTTTAAGGTTCACTAATCCCTATAAAGTAAATCTGTCTAAACCCTGAACATTTATTAATTAATCCTATATGTGATTACTTAAAGGGGTGTTCTGGGACTGATCAATGCTCGTTCATCCGTCTGGGTATGAGTAAAAATAGAAGATAAGATTCACACTTACCTCCCGGGTGCTTCCGTTCATTCCATGCTGCTGCTGCGTTCATCCAGGTAGTAAGCGCTAAACCTCAAGCATGTGACCTTTCTGGCGTGTAATTGGCTGGAGCTGCCATGTGACCGCTGAAAGTTCACTGCTTCAGTCCGGGATGAACACACCAGCAGCCGGGAGGCAAGTATGAGTCTTCTCTTCTATTTTTACTCATGCCCCAATGGACGAACAAGCATTGGTCTGTCCCGGAACATCCCTTAAAATCACTATTGCTGATAGTCCCAGTCAAAACTTTGGACACAGCTTTTCATTCCATGACTTTGGGTTTTAATTTTCTACTTTGTAAATTTATGTTGAAGGGTAGTAAGTAGGACACAAAAAAGTTTTAAACCAGAATGTTATATATACACACACTGATATAATAGATTGGCTGAGTGTAGATTCAGGGATCAAACGCCTGTTGGGAAATTTGCCATTAAGCTCCTTGTTAGAGATCAGCAAGTTGTGCACAAAGTACTGAAACATTGAACTGTTGGACATGTGCAACCTAAAGTTAGAGATGGCATCAGTTAATGCATTTTAATAAAATATCTAGAAATGTTTGTATTCATCCTGAAATTTCGACTAGAAGCCCAATATCCTTAACTTTTTGTGAGTAGTCGCTGTGTTTGTATGTGTGTAGATTTAATAAGGAAGAATATTTGCTAAACCTCGACCTCTTAGGGCTCGTTCACCCGGCTTATTTTGAACGGTTTTCAGCCGTACTGCGCGCCGTATTTGCGCTGCAATATGGCTGAAATCCGTCCCAGGCATTACTGTAATCCACAGTTCTCATAGAGCACTATGGATTCCGTCTCCTCTCCCCGCCGACGGGGGAGAAAGTGACATGTTCATTATCCTCGCAGGACACGCGCCGTGGATAATGGATGTCTATGGGGCCCCTCCGCCCCTGCTGCACGGAGCTTTCGTAATTGCGGGGCGTCCGTAATCCGTCCTCGCAATTACGTCGGCAATAAGCCGTGTGAATGGCCCTTTAAACAGAAAATGCCGCCCCCCCACACACACACAGGCGCCCCCCCACACACACACAGCGCTCCCCCACACACACACAGCACCCCCCACACACACACAGCGCCCCCTGACACACACACACACAGCGCCCCCGGACCCACACACACACACGCCCCCCCACACACACACAGCGCCCCCCCACACACAGCGCCCCCCCACACACAGCGCCCCCCCACACCCAGCCCCCCCCCCACAAAACCGCGCCCCCCCCCCCCCCCACAAGCCCCCCCCACAAAACCCCCAAGGCGCCCCCCCCACACAGCGCCCCACACACACCCGCCCCCACCCCACGCGCCCCCACACACAGCCCCCCCCACACAAAACCCCCCCCAAAACCAACAACCCCCCCCACAAACCCCAAAAAACAGCGCCCCCACCACACAAAAGCGCCCCCCCCCCCCCCCCCCCCCACACACACAACCACACACAGCGCCCCCCCCCCCCCCCCCACACACACACACACACACAGCGCCCCCCCCCCCCCACACCCCACACACACAACGCCCCCCCCCCACACACACCCCAAAAACACACACACAGCGCCCCCACCAACACACCACACAGCGCAAACAAAAACAAAACACAAACACACACACCCAGCCCACAAAAACCCACAACACACACACCACACCCGCCCCCAAAACCAAACAAAACACCCAGCCCCCACCCACACAGCGCCCCCACACCCCAAAAACAAAAACCCCCCACAAAACCACACACACGGGCCCCCCCCCCCCCAAAATCACAACACCCCCCAAACACACCACACAAAACACCCCCCCCCCACACACACACCCCCCACCCCCCACACACACAGCCCCCCCCCACACACACACCCCCCCCCCCCAAACCACACCCCCCCCCCCACCCCAACACCCCCCCCCCCAACACACACACACCCCCCCCCCCAAAACACACAGCCCCCCCCACAACCCACCCCCCCAACAAAAACCCCCCCCCCCCCCCCCAACACAGCCCCCCCCCCCCCCCCCCCCCCCCCACACAAAAACCACACGCCCCCCCCCCACACCACACACACACCCCCCCCCCCACACACAGCCCCCCCACACACACACACCACCACACACGCCCCCCCCCCCCCCCCCCCCCCCAACACACACAACACCACCCCCCCAAACACCCACACACACAACACACAGGGCCCCCCCCAAAACCCACACAACACACACACAGCCCCCCCCCCCCCCACACACACACAAAAGCCCCCCCCCCACCAAACCCCCCCACACACCCCCCCCCCCCCCCCCCAACACCACACACAGCCCCCCCCCCCCACACCCACACAACACAGCCCCCCCCCCCCACACACACCACACACACGGGGCCCCCCCCCCCCCCCACACCACACACAGCCCCCCCCCACCCCAAAAACCAAAAACACGCCCCCCACCCCACAACACCCCCCCCAAACAAAATCCCGGGGCCCCCCCCCCACAGCCCCCCCCCCCCCCACACACACCCCAAAAAAACCCACACACACACAGCCCCCCCCCCCCACCACACACACACACACCCCCCCCACACACACCCCCCCCCCCCCCACACACACACACCCCCCCCCCCACACCCCCCACACCCACACACACACACAAAACACCCCCCCCCCCAACCACACACACAAAAAAGCCCCCCCCCCACACACACACACCCCCCCACCCCCCCCCCCACACAAAACCACAGCCCCCCCCCCCACACACACACCCCCCCCCACACACACACACCCCACCCCAGCACCCCCCCCCCACACCCCAGCCCCCCCACAAAACACACACACACAGCCCCCCCCCCCACACCCCAAAACAAAAGCCCCCCACCCCACACACACACCCCACACCCCCACACCCCCCCCCCCCCCACACACACACACACACACACAGCCCCCCACACCCACCCCCACAAAAGCCCCCCACACAAAACACAGCCCCCCCCACACACACACACAGCCCCCCCCCCCACAACAAAACACCCCCCCCCACACACCCCCACACAGCCCCCCACACACACAGCCACCCCCCAACCACACACACACAAAAGCCCCCACAACACACCAAGCCCCCACACCCACACAGCCCCCCCACACACAAAAGCCCCCACACACACACAGCCCCCACACCACAACTGCCCCCCCCCCCCACACCCCCACCCCCCCACACACCCCACAGCCCCCCCCCCCCCCCCACACCCAACCACACCACACACACAGCCCCCCCCCCCCACACCCCCAACACACACACAAAACAGCCCCCCACACACACACACACCACACAACCCCCCCACACAAAACACACCCCACACACACACCCCAAAAAACCCACACACAACCAGCCCCCACACACACACACACACACACACACAAAACACACACAACACACACAGCCCCCCCCACACACACCGCCCCCACACACCCCACACACACCCCACCCAAAAACAAACCACCACACACACACCGCCCCCCCACCAACACAAAACACAGCCCCCCCCCACACACACACAAAACACACACGGGCCCCCCCACACACACAGCCCCCCCACACACACAGCCCCCACACACACACACCCCCCCAAAACCCCCAAAACACACCCCCCCCAAACACACCACCCCGCCTCCACACACACCCAGCCCCCACACACACACAGCCCCCACACACACACAGCCCCCACACACACACACACACCACACCCCCCCCCACACACACCACCCCCACACACCCCAACACCCCCCAAACAACACAAAACACCCCCCCACAACACACACACACACAACACCCCCCACACACCACACACACACACCCCACACACCACACACACCACCCCCACACACACACACACACACACCCCCCCACACACACACACCCCACACACACCCCCACACACCCCAACCCCACACACCACACACCCCACACACACACACACCCCACAGCCCCCCCCCACCCACCCCAAAACACACACACCCCCACAAAACACACACAACACACACACACAGCCCCCCCCCACACACACCCAAACACACACGGGCCCACACACACACACACAACACAAAACACACCCAAAAAGGAACACACACACACACACCCCCCCCCCCAAACACACAAAACACCCCCCCCCCCCCCACACACACCACCCACACACAGCCCCCCCCCACACACACACACCCACCCCCCCCCCCCACACACACACACACACCCCCACCCCCCCCCCCCCACACACACACACACAAAACCCCCCCCCCCCCCACACCACACACACACCCCGCCCCCCCCCCCACCACACACCACACACGGGCCCCCCCCCCCCCACACACACCCCACAGACACAGCCCCCCCCCCCCCCCCACACACCCACAAAGACACAGCCCACCCCCCCCCAACCCCCCCAAAACCCACACACACACAGACAAAAACTCACGAAAAGTTAAAAAAATAAAATCTTCGGTTGAAATTTCAGGATGAACAAAAAATTTAAATTCCTAATCGGGTTTAAATTTTTTTTTTCTTCATCAAAACCCAGGGTGAAAGGGTTTGGTCGTAAGGAAAAACCTGGAGGGCCCTTTGGGTAAAGACTTTTAAAAAAGCCCAAATAAAACCTAAGGAAGAAATCCTGGAGTTTTTTGCTTTAAGATCGTGAAAGGTAAGGGTGAAAGTTTCAAAGGGTTTCAGAGGCAGAATTGGCTCTTAAAGTTCCTGCGGGCCCAAAAAAGGCCCAAAATTTTCGCAGAAAACCCATCCTATCTTAAAGAAAGAAGGAGATTCGTTTGGGCAAGTGCCATCAAAGTGATTGACGGGAACACCCCTTTAATGGACAAGAGGGTGTGGGAGATTGCTTCCTCCCTTATGTAGGTCCCACGTTGTAGTTATTGCCCTCGGTGGAAACCACGCAGACATGGAAAGGCATAGATTGCGCAAGGTCCAGTAATTTTATGCTGTAGAGAGGTGTGGGGGCATAAAAAAAAAAAAAATCCTAGTTTATCCTTGTTGAAGATATTGCCGTTAGTTTTTTAATATAAAAATACTAATACCTTTTTAGCAGTAACAATATTTCTTGTGACTTTTTTTTTTCTTTTATTTTTCAGTGTTACACTAAAAAAGGGACGGAGTTTAAACCGTGTTACGGGTTTAAAACCTCGGGCAAAAGGTGGTGAAGGCCCCAAAATTCCCGTTCAACCAGACAATAAGATTGTAGACTACAATACCAGGTGATTGTGGCAGAAGTGATGCATGGTATGATTTGTTTTTTGGGTGCGTGTCTTGTCAGATGGGAATGGACATTAGTTTTTTCACAGGTGGATTTTGGCAGTTTGGATAGAAAGTGCCGTAAAAATGAATGCTGACGGGAAACCATTAAACCAAAGGGGAATGGATGGGGAGGGGACAGGCCCAAGGAGAGCTACCCTTTTCCGGGTGCTTTTCGCCCCCCCCACATGGTGAACATAAAAAAGTATTCCCTATCAAACACCGGGAACCACCCATTCCTTGTTAAAGGTAAAAGGGAAAAAATTACAAATTTAAATTTTAAAAAAATTTCAGAATTTAAGGGACAGGCTTTCTTTTGTCCCCCCTTTTCTTCCACATTTAACTCTCTTGTACGATATTTTCACAAATGCAGGGTTACCCGTTTAAAAATCACGGGGGTAATTGGGGGAAACGTTTTTTTTCCCCGGGCAATTACGCCGCGTGCTCTGAAACCGGGGGGCGGCAGCCCCCCGGGCCCCATAGAAATGCATTATTCTTGGCGCGAAAAGCCGTGTAAATGACAGTCACTTCTTTTCCCATGCTCGGCGTATTGTCCGAGGGGGAGGGGAACGTAACCAAATTTTTCTCTATGAAAAACTTTGGATACTGAAGTAGGGGGACGATTCCCCCCCCGTAATTCGCAAAATACGGGGTGAAATCGCCCTTTTTTTAAGCCGTGTGAACATGGCCTTAAGACCAACCTGTCAAAACGTTATTTCTGGTGATATCAACATTGAAACAAGCAAGAAGACACTGCAGATTCTGAACAAATGTAAGTTACATTCACACCCCCCTCCAAATTTGTACCTTGCTTTTGCTTCTGGATTTACCTGCAGAAATGTCACCTGGTCATATAAAAAAGAGTCAATCATACAAGCTTCCAAGTTGCCCTCATGGTAATGTATTTCTAGTATTGCTTTTCCCCGGGAATCCCCCCTGCACCCCTTTGTATGCCTCTGACCACTGTACTCTGGATTGTGCGCCCTTTTACATAAATAAGTTGTTTTTTCCCCTTTTCTATACAATGCAGAAAAAAATTAGGGGCGAAAAACCCGGTGGGCTTTTAGCGTTTTTTTTTTGGGGGGGGAAGTGTTGTAGATTTTTAACATGGATTTTAGTCTAATGCATAGAGTGAAATCCACAATGAAATCAATGCAACCGTGGCATCTAATCAGTTAGAGGGTCCCCCACCCATCTTTTTTTTTTTCTAATTAAATATTTAAAGGTCATCTTTGACTGTGGTTCTATGATCTCCTGTGACGTGACAGGCCCTCAGCTGTTTGCATGTCATTTCTAGTGATGCTGTCATTCTGTGTAAAAAAAAAAAAAAAAGAAAAAAAAGTGGGTCTCTTGGACCCGCTCTGCTCAAGAGCATAAGTTGGACTGTACTCTATAGCTGTGGCTGTGAGCACATAGCTGTATAGAACCTTACCATGCTCTTCTATTGTAGCAGCAGAAAAAGCGTGTGTGTGTGTGTGTGTATGTATGTGTGTATATATAGATATATATATAGATATATATATGTGTATAAAATAATATTTGAAAACCATACACTATATAAAACGCCATATATGCAGGTTTTTCTCAATATCTGACATGAAATCAGAATAAACGTTCCACGTTTTAGGTCAATTAGGAACCAAAATTATTTATATTTGCCAAATGCCAGAATGAGACAGAGAATCTTTTAAAGCATTTTTATTACTTTCTGCAAAGTCAAAAGTTTCCATACTTTTCATTAGTATTTGGTAGCATTGCCCTTAAACTGTAAGACTTGGGTCAAACATTTTGGAAATCCTTCCACAAGCTTCTCACAATAGTTGGTAGGAATTTTGGCCCATTCCTGGTGTAATTGAACCATTTTTGTAGGTCGCCTTGCTTGCACGTTCCTTTGCCCATAAATTTTCAATAGGATTGAGCTCAGGGCTTTGTGATGGCCACTCCAAAACATTGACTTGGTTATTTTTAAGTCACTTTGTAACCAGTTTGGCAGTAGCTTCGGGTCATTGTCCATTTGAAAGACCCATTTCCACCCAACCTTCCTGACTGATGTGTTGATGTTGCTTCAGTATTGCCACATAATTTTCTTTCCTTGTGATGCCATCTATTTTGTGAAGTGCACCAGTCCCTCCTGCAGCAAAACAACCCCACAACATGATGCTGCCGCCCCCCGTGTTTCACAGTTGGGATGTTGTTCTTAGGATTCCTAGCATCTCCCTTTTTTCCTCCAAATGGAACGATGGTCATTATGGCCAAACAGTTAAATTTTAGTTTCGTCAGACCACAGGACATGTCTCCAGAAATGTAGGTCTTTGTTCTTTTGTGCATTTGCAAATATTAATCGAGCTTTTATTTGTTGTTTTGGAGTAATGGCTTCTTCCTGGCAGATTGGCCTTTTAGCCCATGTTGATACAGTACTCGTTTCACTTTGGATAATGACGCAATCTTATCAGCTTCCGCCAACATCTTAACAAGGTTTTTTCCTTTTGTTCTTGGGTTGATATGCACATGTTGAACCAAAGCACATTCATTTCTGAGACAGAAAACCCGTCTCCTTCCTGAGCGGTATGATGGCTGGACATTTCCATCTTGTTTGTACTTGCATATAATTGTTTGTATAGATGAACGAGGCACCTTCAGGTATCTGCAAATTGTACCAGGATGATCCAGACTTGTGCAAGTCCACAATTCCCTTCCTGATTTCTTTAGAGTTTTCCATGATGTTACACACAGAAGCAGTGCGTTTCTGGTGCGAGTTAAATACATCCACAGGTGTGTCTCTAACTCGATGTTACCAATAAGTCTATCAGAAGCTTCCAAAGACATGACATCTGTTTTAGTGTATGTAAACTGTTGACTTTGCAGAAAGTAATAAAAATGCCTTAGAAAGTTCTCTCTCTCATATTATTCTGACATTTAGCAAATAATTTTGGTTCCTAATTGACCTAAAACGGGGAAGGTTTATACTGATTTCATGTCAGAGAGAAAAACCTGAATACGTGTCTTTTTATAGTGTGTATGTAAACTTCTGGCTTCAACTGTGTGTTGTGTGTTGTGTGTGTGTGTGTTGATGTGTGTGTGTGTGTATGTGTATATGTATGTGTGTATATATTTATATGTATGTATATATATATATATATATATATATATATATATATATATATATATATATATATAATGTGTGTGTGTGACGCTGCAACAATGGTGGATCAATCCTGATGTAAAACTGGTTTCTTTTCTTATAAGGTTTTCTGGTGTCACAGAAGAAGATCTACAAAACACTAGTATTACTATCCGAGATGTTCAGGCCGTCTTACTTTGCATGTTTAGCTGCGATTCAATATTAATTGGCCATAGCTTGGAAAGTGACCTTTTTGCACTGAAGGTAAGGTAATCTGACTTAATTTTAAATTTACTGTACTTTTTTTAGTTACGTTAAGTTTTTTGCACAATCTAATTAAAAGTATATCAGATGCATCATGCAAAGTATTAAACTGCTGCAAAAGTACAGTAGTAACACTCGCCATTCAAAAACCCCAGGAAAATGATCCTAGAAGTCCACATAAAATTGCTTGAGCATTTGTACAATACACTATAAGGGCTCGTTCACACGGCTTATTTTGGGACTGATTTGCGCTCCAATACGGCTGAAATCCGTCCCAGGCATTACGGTAATCCACAGTCCTCATAGAGAACTATGGATTACATCTCTCCTCACTGCTCGGTGAATCCGCCGGGCGGGGAGAAAGTGACATGCCCATTATTTACGGCGCGTACGCACCGTGAATAATGAGTGTCTATGGGGCCGGCGAGCTGCCGGCCCCCCCCATCCCGCCTCCACTGCACAGCTGCCGGCGTAATTGCGGGACGAAATCCGGCCCCGCAATTACGCCGGCAATAAGCCGTGTGAACATTGCCTACTGGTGACTAAAAAGAAGTTATTTAAGAAATGTGAAATTTGAAAATTAATCAGATTGTTTGAGAAGCCCTTTCTAGATATCTGGTGCAGCACAGGAAATGTCATGCAGTGTGAGGTTTGGATTATGGAGAATGTTAGTCTTGGAGCAGAGGTAGGGTGCAGTGAATCTTCTGCAGTGTATTTTTTAACTTTGCCGTAGCAGTTTACGGTGCTTATTTAGACACTGCTTTTCCACATTTCAAAGGGGCTCATCAGTTTCCTAATGCAGAATTTGTGTTAAAGAATTGAAATACCAATTCTTTTTTTTTTTTTTTTGCCAGTAGTGGGTTTAAAAAACGCGCAAAAATATTGTGATGTATTTAAGTTATAAATGGTGAGGATCTCCTGTTTAAATGAACAGAACTCTGATTTCACAAAGATGTGGATGCCATAATAATAGGGGCGACTCTGGAGATGTTATGTAGGTGACATGAGCATACAACTGATACAAGTTAAATTGAACAGAATGCCAATTCAGCGAGCATGCTCCTATGAATTATGGTAGTACCACTTGCTGAAATGGTAAGATCAGATTCAGATAAGTGGTGGTAACAGAATATTTAGTTTCAGGTAGAGCGAGGATGTGATGTTAGAGACCATAGTAGTAGTCCGTCACTGGTGTTTAGTAGTAATGCAGTGGTAATGTTACGTAATTGAGCGTCATGAGAGTAGATGGTACTGAAAGCCAAGTCTGCTGATAGTTTGTCCAATAGGTACTCTGTAGAGGGGAAAAAAAAAAGTAGAGGAGCTAGGACTGACCCCTGAGGAACTCAAACAGCAAGGGGTAGAGGAGAAGTAAAGCCAACAAATGAGGCAGTAGTGATTAGAGAAGGATAAAAAGGGAGCACAAGATCCTTAATCCTTTAAGCATACAGCTAATTTTAGATTTTTTTCCTTTATCTATGCTTTTCAAGAGCCTTAAAGGAGTTGTCTCGCTACAGGTTTTCAGCCTACCTCAGTGTGTCTGGCAGCATAGGATTTTTGAATTCAGGGGCGTGCTTCTAGTTTGCCTCTTCTCCTCCCCCTTCCCCTCAGCACACAGACAGCTCTCCTCCTCAGACTGCAGTAACTTCTATACAGCAGGAGGGGAGAAGGGGGAGGGGGTTTGCTGCCAGAGTTAACCCTGTGTGTGCCTGCCTAGATCTGCTGCTCACTGCTGGATCAGCTGCACTGTGATGCTGCTGTGGCCGAGCTCTTGCTGCTCCTCTCTACAGAGTCAGGAGACAGCAGGGAGAGGGCTGATCTATGAGTGGCTATGGAGCCAGAGGTCTGTGAAGCTGTGTATGCTAATAGCAGAGCAGGGGGGGATGTAAAGGTTCCTGTACCCCCTGCTTAGCATACAAATCTCCACGGACATCTAAAGCAACAACAAACCCTGTCCTCCCATCAGAACAGACACAGGGCAGCTCTGAAGTGAGTTTCTATAATCATGATGTGTCACTAATACAGCAGAGCAGGGAGGGATATGAACCGTTCACATGCCCCCCTGATCTGTTCTATTAGTATAGTCAGAGCTCCACTCACATCATGATTATAGTAACACACTTCACTGCTGTCACTTCCTACTGACCACAGGACAGCTACACAGACACAGATGCCGGGAGCAGAGCCCTCCTCCTCCCTTCCCTACAGAAGCATCACAAGTGGCCTCATACTGTGCGGGAGGGGCTCTGTGCTCAGACCTCTGTTGATAAGCTGATGAGTAACCAGCACTGGCAGCCAGTGAGATAAAAATCAACAGGTCAGCTGTTATAATGATTTGAGAAGCTGATGTACTCCTACTATCAGGGATAACTCAAAATCAGTAGGACATTTGTAATGAACATATATTGCAAAGCTGCTTGTTTTTTAAAGATCTTTTAATTAAAATCCAATCATTGTAGCGAGACAACCCCTTTAACTTTTTTTTTCAGTTTGCATAGATGTACGAGTGCTTGTTTTTTGCAGGACAAGATTTGTTTTTTAATAGTTCAATTGATTGTCCCAGATAATGTGCTGAAAAAAAATTATTTGTGGGTTGGAACGTGAAAAAAGGCAGTTGAGCCATTTTTGTGTTGGTTTCATTTTTATGGAGTTCACTTTTAGGTATACGTGACCTGCTTTCTGTATTCTGCAGATTGGTACAATTCTAGCGATACCAAATGCATGTACTTTTCGTTATTTTTTCCCACTCTCACAAAAACACAAATTTGCTTTGCATCAGCATTTTTTTTTAAACTTTTCTCTGTTAGGGCTGTGTAGTGGTCCATTTGTTTGCAGGGTGAGGTCTGGCTTTAATTGGTGCTAATTTGAAGTATATCTGACTCTCATTTTTTTTTCTTTTTACTTCCATCGTTTCTGAGAGGTGGGATGACCAAAAATCCCTTAATCCTGAAGTTGGGTTATTTTTTCTTTACGCCGTCCACCATGCAGAACAAATAACATGATACTATCTTAGATGGGACTTTTACGGATACAGTGATACTTATTTATCTTTTATTATTTTTATACGATAAATAAAAAAATATATATATTTTTTTTTGCTTTTACATTCTATATTTACATTTTTATTGTTTTTTAGTCCCTCTAAGGGACATGACCATGCAATCACTTGTACTATATACAGGCAGTCCCCGGGTTACAAACGGGATAGGGACTGTAGGTTTGTTCTTAAAGGAGTTGTCTCATTACGAGCTTTCAGCCTGTCAGTGAGCCTGGTAGTTGAACTGAGGGGCGTGCTTCTGGTTGTCTCTTCTGCTCCCTCTTCCCCCTCCCATCAGCACACAGGCAGCTCAGTACAGCAAGGGGGAGGGGTTTGCTCCAGAGTTCACCCTGTGTGTGCCTGCCTAGGTCTGTTCAGAGAGGGCTGATAGAGTGAGAGAGGATGTGAGTGGTGCTATGAGCAAGGATGCTGTTCCTAATCCCTGCTTGCTTACAGTCTCCACCTCCAGCAACAAAAGGAAGTGTTATACTCGGATGTTACAATACAGAGAGATAAGTATCACATGCCTGATCTTATATAGTAGTATAGTCACAGTTCAAAGAACACATGATTATAGTAACAGACAGGGTCACTGCTGTCACATCATCTGTGTAGAGAAGGAAAGAGCACACACAGGGTTAATCCAGCAGCATGGACACAGACCCAGACTCCTCCCCCCCTCCCTCCACTACAGAACTTGTGCGGGAGGGGCTCTCTGCTCCGACTGTCTTCAAAGGTGATGAGTCATTCGACCTGACACTAATAGATCAACACAGCTGCTATAGAACTTGGAGCTGATAGTAATACTAAGGGCTAATAAATCAAGGACATTTGTAAGACATAATTGCAAAGCTGCTTGTTTTTAAGATCTTTAATTAAAACCCAATTGTGCGAGACAACCCTTTAGTTGAAATTGTATGCAAGTCGGACAGTAATATTAGATGTATTCAGCAAAAAAAAATTGTTTTCGTTTGAAAGTACAGGACAGTTTTACATTTTACTGTCTGTGCACTTTTTAGAAGATTCACCTAACGTTCTGTATCTCATGTGCAGCTGTGGCATGCTGGCACTTGGTTATCATGGAGCGTGACTCCGTGTTGAATGTCAGCCACACCCCATAAGTCTCCGTTTGTAACTAGGGGATGTATGTAAGTCGGGGACTGCCTGTACTGCAGTATACAGTTATGTTATTGATAGGGTGTTATAGGAGTACAAACATGGCAGTCGTGGAGATCTTTATTAGGCCTGCAACTACCAAGGCCACTGAACTGCACCCCGTGATCATGTCGCGGGGGATTATCACATAACATACTGTGGCCTCTCTGTCTACTCTTTTAGACGCCATGGTTTTGTTTACCGTGGTGTCTAAATGGTTGGCACCAGCCAGTGAGCCCACGCCTTACCTCCTTAACATCTTCTTGATGGGCATATCCATCAGGGAGTGTTATGGGGTTAAAATGACCCTCACATTTTACATAAATAGTGAAATTTTTACAGTCAATCCAATGTTCACTATACATTATATGCAATGAAGTTTCTGGTGTAAACTTGATCATCATTAGTGAAGGATATGGAGGTAAGAGTTGGTGCTCTACAGTGTCAAATGCCGCCGAGTGATCCAATCGGATCAACAGAGACTGGCTGCTCCTTACTTTTGGCTGTTGGGACACAATGTAAGACTTTTATAAGGACAGTGTAAAAACCAGATTGGGAGGAAAGCGGAGAGATGGTGGCATATGTGACAGTAGACCCAGTGCTCCAGGAGTTTAGAGATGGAGAACATTAGAGATGGGTCGTTAGTTAGCAGCACAGGATGAGTCAGAAGAGCGTTTTTTCCATAAAGACCTACCGTACATTTATCTAGCCCACCCTAGTAATTTCAAGAGTACTTTACGGGCTTGCTTAAAAAGTTCACAGCTTACTTTGTACAATGTGGATGCAAGCAATAACATTGATCTGATTTTCAGGTGCCTTCATGTACAAAAAACTGGAAATTCATGTTGAATAATTATTGTACCATAGATCATATTTTATTGAAACAATTCTTGCTAAATGTGAAGGGATTTCTTTGCTTGTAAATTGTTTTGATTTTCTTTTAAGCTTATTCACCCTACTGTAGTGGATACAGCAGTTGTCTTTCCCCACCGCCTTGGACTGCCATATAAGCGTGCACTTCGTACTTTAATGGCTGAATATCTTAAACGTATTATCCAAGACAGTGGTAAGTATGTAAAGTGTTAATCCAAAAGAGAAAACTAAGCATAAAGGGGTGTTCTCACCATTCACACAGCCAGATTCAGGATCCCGATTTGCTGATCAGGCTGTGGGCCGTTCTACAGCAGTAAC